>JAGFBS010000024.1:600000-829657 GCA_018397855.1 Boletus reticuloceps
CTGGATAAAGTCGATGTCGCTATCAACGCTGGCGAGAATGGTGGAGATTTTTTCCAACCCTTCCAATGACCTTTGATGACCAGCTAGGATCTCCTTCTTCTCGTTTAAATCCTTCGAGACCTCTACGAATGCAGGTTAAACCCAACTTCCTTGGAGTACTGGAATTAGTAAGATGCATACCTCGTCGCTTGTGATATTTATTCAAACACTCTCTTCCATTCTTGTACGTCTTAAACGCGCCATACTGTCACCTGGTGACTAAGTCGCAAGCAATACTAAGGCGTGCAGTGCGTACCGCAGCGCCCACCCACAAAGGGGGGCAGATGGCCCCGACTGCCAGCGCTCCAGCTGCGGCAGCTCCGAGCCCAAGGGTGACAACAGCCGACAGAAGGGTCTGAAAAGGATCCATTTAGTGAGCTCGTGTCATCGCTTACTAGCACACCCACCGCTTTGGTCCACCTATGATTGACGTATCAACAACACGCTCTGCCTTCACCCGACTGAATGACTTACTTTGTAAGTTGTACTTGGAGCTCCTGGATATCTTTCATAAGTCTTTCGACATCTTTGCGAAGTTCGTCCGTCCTCGCCGCATACTGCAGAAGATCTGCCTGAAACTCTACCACCGCTGACTGGAGGTCAAGGAAACCCTGTGACAGTTCCTGCGAGCTTTTTCTGTCACGTTGCAGTTCCTAGAGGAGGACGAAGAGAAAACCAATGTCAGGTATTTGAGGTATACAATAGTAGCGAATGGTCTCACCTCACGATAGGTTGCAATTTCCTTCTTCTTTTGTGCGACCGAGTATTTCTCTTCCCTAATTACACTAAGAAAATCTCCAGCAAAATCTGACGGACGAAATGAACCACGAATTTAAGGCTGGAAGGGGGTTGCTTACCTGTTGCGATCACTCGAGCATGTCCGGCAACACGGCGTGATTGCCACAGAAGTTTCACATACGTCTATACAAGTGATCTGAATGACAATATAGCACGAGTTGGGAAAGGGATTACCTTATGGTGTCCGTCCCAGGTCTGCTTGAACCTCTGCATGTCTGCTTTCTGATGATCGGTCGTCACGACCTCCAAAGTCTTCTCGAGGCCCCGCGCAACGTTCCTGAAGCATATCTCGACGCCCGCCGCAGAGTCTCCTAGTTTCTCGATTTCAGCATGCAGCGCACTTTGTCCGACCTCAGAGTTGAGCGTCTTCTCGATGATATCGAAGGCTATATCCGCTGCGCTCTTCTTGTATGCAGGCGGAGAATCGTCTCTGTGCGGTGCTGGGGGGTGATCATTGCCTCCAAGGTCAGCTTTCCCCCATTTGATAGGATCAGGGGTGGGAAGGTCATCGGCGAACGGCATGGCATTTTTAGCGGAAGGTACGCTGGTAGGCATTGGTCCGTCATCTTGATGAAAAACAGGCAACGAGGACACGGCACTGATGATATCGTCTTCACTAAGGGTGAGTGGCATGACGATGGGAAAGGACGTTTGGTGAACTGTGGCTGGCTTACTCGTTTGAACGGACTCTTTATGTCGATTTTCGTTTTAGTTCCTCATGTTGGAGGGTATGAAATGATCACGTACCTCAAGTTCGGATCCGGGAACTCGGGCCAGATACTATCCCGGCTCCTGAGCTGGCGTTGCGCCTCGTGGAGATTGGGTTTTCTCTCAAAAGCACACCCCTACACATGCGTGGTCCTCGAGGCTTTATGGTCCGTTATCTGTTTGATGACTTCGACTGAAATTCGTGAGTGTCCTGTGCCAACACGAATAGGTCATTTTTGGCCAAGTAGACAGATTTTATTATAATCTACAGTCGACTTGCTCATATGATGTATAGTGTCGGGAGTTACTCATAATATAATGGGTGTTTTCACCTCCGTAACCCACTGAGACCACATGGCCATGATTTTTTCAAGTGTAGCGCCCGCGACATGATGGCAAATCGAGCAATATCAAGGTTTGTGATGAATACGATTTGATATACGCTCCTGTCAAAAGATTCCACCATGGCGTCCGAAGGGTGGAATGGTGGCGCCATACATGTCCATCAATAACTATACTTAGAAGCGCACTGGCACCCCCTGTGACACATACGGTGAGCGCAGCCTTTTGGCTCGTTATCTGCTATCCATTCATGCAGCCTGATTGCCAAGCCGACGAAAAGCTTCACAAAATACCGAGTTTGCAAACCCAGTTTATGCCGAGTAAATACAGGATTTGGCATGGTACCTTGGTAAAGACTTGAAATCCTTACTCGATCGCGATTCGCCACTGGTTTTTATACCGGAAATGGTCAAGTTTTCCGTCAAGTGGCCGTCGTTAAATATCCCGTGGCCTTGAAAGACCTGCTCCCGCCTTGTACTTCAAGCCCTCATTCCGCCGTCCTTTCTGGAAATGAAGAAACTGACCTCACATGCGAAGCAACTGTCGTCTAACCTGAATGACATACGCAAGTCGCAACCCGACATACCTAGCATCAGCAAAATCAAACCTGATCTATCTAATGTCCGCAAGATTGCACCGAATCTGAACGACTTGCGAAAGACCTTCGTCCCAGACATGGGCAAGTTACAGGAGATATCCCTCGGCCTCGAAAAAGTCACCGGCCGTCTCCCCGACCTAGGTGATTTCGGGAACATGGCAAAGCGCTGGGGAGACATGAGCAAGCTGATTCCTGGATCATACGTACTTTGTCCACTTGCCTTGCATTCCTTTGGTTCACATATTCATTCGCTAAAGCTCGACCAAGAATGGGAAATCATTGTAGCACCACCACCCCACTATGAACAGGTTTCTGGGCTTCAACATGGATGGCCCGGCGGCAACGACAAAGACGGCTCTCCCCAGGCTGAGGTTACCCTGTCGGAATCTCAGGAAAAAGAAGGGTTCAAGAAAATCCAAGATGTCTTGAATGCTCCCAAAACCCACAAGTCCCTTCAGGAGTCGATGGAAGACCTGAAGGATTCCGTCGCGGGTACTGTCCTTGCCTTCAAGAGAGTCGGTGCTGCGCTTGCCGAGGCCACCGCAGATGCCAATGAGCTTTATTTTCGCCTCAGCGAGATGTGGTCTACTCACCAAAAGGTATGTCTTGTTTACTCAATCTCCGCTCGTTGACTGTGTTCGCAGGAATTCGTCAGGTTGCTGCGCATGTCGCGGGAGACCGCGTGTCGCGCTCGTGGGACCGCAAACAGTTAGCATTCGCTGCATCCTCTGGGTAGAATACATACATTTGATTCTTCATATGCACAGAATTCGCCTTTGACCTAGCGACGAAGCTTGGAGATGATGCTCTCAGCACAGACGAGAAAAATGAGAAGATCCGGGAATATCGAGCTGTCAGTTTCTTTGTCTAACAAGTCTGGCAAGACTTACGTTGTTGGTGTGCTTTCTAGAACCTAGAGGTGGAGATAGACCAATCAAAGGACCTCGCTCAGGGCTTTCTGGATCTCCATACCCAAATCACGTATTTTCAAGAGGAGATCACAGCTTGGATGAAGAAAGGGGACAAGTTCAAGGAAGATATTCTCAAACTGGCGGCCGACATTAAAAAAGCCAAGGAAGGGATCGAGAAGTGTGTTTTTACTTAATTCTGACACCCATCTTCTCACCACGCCGAATAGGTTAACGCGTCGGGTAAGCGTACACTAACGAGAATCGACTGCAAGCTAATGTTTTTCATAAGGCCCTGTTGAGTGCTTCGTCTGCACTTGGACTTGGCATTCTTTCTGCTGGAGCCATTGCGCTGGGAATTCTGTGCCCTTTACTGTGGATTGCAGCTGCTGTGCGTATACCTGCCGAACTTGAAACTGAGCGATGTCGCCTAACGTTCGACGATTCATATTACCTGGACATCAACGCCTGTCAGTTTGCAAGCATCGAGGTAGTGAAGGACGGCAAGGCCGCATGGGACAACTTATTGAGCAGAAATAGTACGTTCGTGCTCAATGCCGTTCACTCTGACTCAATAGTGTTTTTTTAGATCAGAAGGATAAGCTTCAGAATGCAGAGAGCGAAATGGACGAAAAACTTGCGTCCTTGGATGAGTTCAAGCGTATTCAGGTCATCCTGGGACCTGCACTATCCGACCTGAATCTCATCTGCGACAAGCTTTGGGTCATCTCAGAAATCTGGACCTTCGTAAGTACAATGGAAAACCGAAGAGAGTATGTGACTTAGTCGATCTCCAGATTCGTGCAGACCTTGTCGGAATCGAGAGGAAGATGAGTCTTGCCAAAGGGAGCTCTTTGGTGGGTAGTCCTCTTGAATTCTTCGCTCTCCGAGTCGACCACTCACTCACTACTGAGTACGATGATCCACAGTTATTCAAAGCCCGGTTGAAGACGGCAGCATTAACATACTCACTCTTAAGTGATGCTTTAAACCAGTACGAAGCAGAAATTGGAAAGTTGGATTTGGAGTGAGGAGCGGTATCTGTGTTGCGTTACATGTACAATAGTTATTGTTTCGGTTCAAAAGATTCGGAATGACTACGTTGTGCTGCGTGCACGGGTAAAATTCCGGGTACCGTACCCGGTGCGCGGGTCTCGGGTACAACGCGGGTACAGCACAGCAGGAGGGTGAGGATGATGATCCAAGGGCGAGTAAACAAGCACGTTTGCGTGCCCTAAGCGAACGTGCTTGTTTGCACACCAATGGGGCGTAGCGAGCTGGATGGTGACGTGTGCGCACGTTTGTACGGCCAGGGTGCGAGGTGGTGGCGCGATGGGGCCTGCAAGTCACGGTGAGCGCTCGAATGCAAACACGAACGGGGATGTGTTGTCACGTTCCCGTTTGTGTTTGCACACAAGCGCAACTCGGAGGAACGGGAGGGGATGGGGGGTTGAGTGAGGGCCGGGAGTGGGTGGGAACCATGGGGTTGCGTCGTCGTGTTGTCGGTGAGTGAGAGGGAGGGGGTGAGGGCGCGTCGTCGTCGCGTCGTCGCGTCGTCATGTCGTGAGTTAGGAGAGGGAGAGGGCCGGGGCCAGGGCACGTCGTCGTCAGTTGCGAGGTGAGGGAGGAGGAAGGGTGGGCGAGGGAGCGATCTCGTCGTCGCATCGTCGTCGTGGTCAGGGTGGGTGAGGCCAGGGTTAACCTCGTCGTCACGAGGTCGCTGCCGGTCGCCACCATCGCATGTGGAGGGAAGGTGGGCATGGTAGGAACTGCCTCCTGCCTACCTAATGAAGATATGGCTACTCGCTGTTGCTCCAGAGAACATATAATACCACGGTTGATGCCAAAAAAGGTGCCTACGAGCCGTTCGTTTAACACAGAGTCCTGTGAGCCTGGAGGAAACAGAAGCGCCATGTAGTAGATCAGTCACTCGAAATGTCACAGCGTGCCGAGCTTGTCAAACGCCAACCGTATCTCAACAATATAGATAATGGCTTCATTGGTCTGTCGACTCTTGTCAGTGTGATACCTTGAGTTCTGCTGCCGGTAACTATTTTTCATTTGAACCCTGGACCAGCCACCGTAGCCGTGCACCCTCCTTAATTAGCTCCACATATCCTCCAGTGCTTGCTGAGTACAACAACCCAGCCTGCGCAATGCAAACTAGCCTCTCGCAAAATGTTGCCCCACCCACGCCCAGTGGCGTTAGCGTACTCGTCGAGGAGATCACATCCTTACTGGACAGGGTCAATGCCATAGACAGTCATTTTCTCGAGGTCAGACGAATCCTCGTCAAGACACCTTTCGACCCCGACGACGACTTCGCCCAGTATCGCAAGGTACGGTTTGCTAAGTACACGTGAACAACTCGAAATTCACTGTGTTAGTAGAAGTACCTCGAACTTGTCTGGAAATCAAGGAGAATCGCTGGAAGGGCCGGTGTTGCTGGCGAAGGTCCCAAATGTTTCAGTCTGGTTTGCGCATACTCACATGCATGTTCGACGACAGACTTCTGTGGTGACTTACTCGATCTCTTGTTGCTAAACACGAACACGTCCAAGGAAGAGAGAATCCGAGAGCTTGAGATCGCCATGGCGGTAGGTACAAGATGTTGCATCCCTAGGTCCAACTCGACCTTCTAACAACGTGTAGGGCTGGCACACAGATGGTGAACAGGATTCACAGTTATCACAGGACTTTGAAGAACTGTCCAATACACTGAAGACATTTGGCATTGCACTCACCGAACGAGTAGTACGTGCCAACGACACAGAGGCTAGGTTGCGGTCCGAGATTGATCGACTGGATACAGAAATTGCTCGCATGGATGTCCGGTTAGTGGGTCTGCTACTTGCAGATTTACGTCGTGCTAAATATGTCTATATGTATCTTCAATCGATAGAAAATCAGTGGTAAGGAGTCGCTCCCTTTTACCTTCTTGCTATTTTGTTACTTACCGCGTTACTAGTCGGATCAACTCTTACTGGTGATTTCTGGAGCCTGTCACCGTGCCAGACACTCCCGCCAACGAATTGACATAATCCCCACATTGTATGTACCCCCCTGCAAGTTCAGAAGCGTCATCGGTAAACTGAATTATTTATTGCAACAGGTTTGTGGCTGTTAGCATGATTACATCACTAGTATTTGCTGTAGTTTGGAAATCATTCAGGACCGTCGATGTAGTGCTGAAGAGTGCCCTTCGAGGATCTGCCAATGCTGCCTTGGACGCGGTGGTGCGCTTCTCTCTGGTTTCTTAGACTTCGTGTTCGCTTCTCATTCACTTTTTGCAGTTTTCGGCAATAGACGAAGCCGTTGACAAGTTCCATCACCTCCGACGCTCCTTAGAGGCGTCAGGCGGACAACTAGGTTTGACCTTTACTTACTTGAGCAAAACAAGTTGACGAACGTATTCCTGATAGTTACTTCCAAGGAAGATCTCAGGTCACAGATGACTATTCTTGAAGGGAATCTTCGTGATATTCAGCTCGTAATTGACACACGGGCTGATATATTAGGTGGGGTCACTGCAATAACGGTTGATATGGATTCCCTTTCGAGTGAAGTTACTAGCTTGAATGATATCTTCAATATGGTATTGTTGTTCTCATGTTTCGCTGATTCGATAGATTTAATATCTTGGTCTGGCAGATGACCGCTGAATCCGTGGAATTACTTGCTGCGATTAGATCTGATGCACTGATGGAAGACCTTGTCTGTCCCTCTCGACTCCGATCCATATTGAGACACTCATATCGTATTGCAGAGGGCGAAGATTGTCGCACTGAAGAAGGAGTACCCTCCAATTGGGAGGGCACTTGCGGTGTATGCCCGAGCGCAGAAGACTTGACACCGGTATATCGTCAATGGGTTTACGTAGTTGCAAGATTCCCGCAACACAACTTATGTAAATCGTGATTGCAGTGCCAGTCTTCTCACACGAGTTCACCGGTGACCGGTGACCCGGTCACTGCATGCTGTAGCCACATGCATATATAACAACGCGGGTGAGAGTGCCAGGATGCAAGGCGACTCGCCCCTTGCGCGGGCCTTTCCTCAGTCATTGAAATGCCTACTATCATCCTTGAAGAGTCACTCCGCTACCGGGTTCACAAAACCCTAGATGTCAGTCAGAATGCCAAGTACGGTCGCTTCCGCCTCGTTGACTGCACGGCATTCCTCGACCACTCCACTTTACGAATCAAAGAGTTTCCTTTTAACGATATCTCCAATCTTCGTTATGCTACCATCTCGTTTCCGTGGAGGGGGGTTATTGCTCTTTGGCCCCCTCGTACCCTCGACGTCCTGGGTACTGAAGGCAGTGGTGATCCGATCAGTTTAGAAGTTCTACGTAATGCTTGCATCGCCGCCCGCAATGGAGGTGCAAATTATATCTGGCTCGATCAGCTCTGTATCCTCCAGGCTCGAGCACACTCTGACGACAAACATGCACAGATCAAGCGCATGCACCAGGTGTATCGCTCTTGTGTGCTCTGCATTGTCATCCCTGGCGGTCTGCAACGCCTCGTTTCTCTCGATGAAGAAACACCATGGGTCCGCCGGAGCTGGACACTTCAAGAATCGCTATCCCCCCCCAAAGTCGTGGTTTTGTTTGCGTGGACTTTGGGACCTGGTTTGTTTCGTTTTGCATGAAACGTTGCATAGGGTATTCATGTCTTTGTTGCAGGTTATGTACGTGCAGATGATGCACAAAAACATTGCCTTGGCAGAGTGGAAGAAGTGATTCCAGGGCAGAGTGCCATTGCCCCGTTGCAGGGTCTGGTCGCTGCTTCTAGCGAGGGCTTCATGGCCTTTTTTCGAGAAGATACTGGTGAAAGTCTGGAAGATGCAACTTGCCTCATCACATCTAGAATACTCTGTCGAAGGTCTTCCCATGCACGAGCACTAGCTGCCGCGATGGCTCAGGAGGGCTCCCAAGACTTCAAAGATAATGCTGTCTGGCAATGCGCGCAGCTTCGCACTTCGTCTCGTCCGGTGGATATGGTCTTAAGCATTATGGGCATGTTCGGTGTCACACTGCCTGCCGAGACGTATCGTCCTGATGACCGTCTTCGCGCTACCATAGACCTCGCTAAGGAGATCCTGAAGCAAGGTCGCAGCGCCAGCTGGCTGGGCGTTTCGTTCCGACTTCCTCCATGCAGATATCTTTCCACATTCTCCCTCTTCCCTCGGAATCATGCCGCAGGAGAATCCACCGTACAGACGCTATCTGGTCCTGAAAACATCTCCAAGTTCGTAGGAGGCGAATGCCTCTCCTTGGAAACTCTCACTATCTCCAAGAGTCTAGGACGAGGATATGTGGCCGAGAATAGTATAGCCGCGTATAAAACATTCGTCTCTGCGCTACGTGAACGACATGATCAGGCAACTTTGCAACTGGCTGGATCGGATCTCTCGGAGCTTCAATTTCTGCCACGCGGATCGATGGACGACGAGGGTTACTTGGAATTTGAGGCATTGTCAATTCAAGTTCGGCCCCACTCCAAAGATGATGTGAGATATTATATTCATCCTGCTCGAATCTAGCAATCATTGACCGCTATTGAACAGTGCGCCAAATCTTTCCGTGGGGTCGATGGGCGAACGTGGAAAGCCTGCGAGGTAAATGACCCGAGGCGCCACGAAACCGTTCACTTTGCGATTTTCCTTGGGGTGTACAAGAAATACCACCCATCCGTCTATGATCAGTTGCGGCCAGGAGATGGTAACTTCGCCAAGCTCATGGTTGTGACAGAGCACGACGCCATGTCGAACAGGTCTCATGCAGTGACTTTCTGTACTACTAGAGACTCTATCGGTTGTGCCAAGTTGCAGTGGGCATTGCGCAAATTCTGTGTCGGCGGCCCGGAGCCTCTCCCGCGGGGTGAGATGGAGGAACAAGTTGTGGGTTACAAGCCTGACCTCGCATCGAGTCTGCGACCCGACACCCACGAGATCATCCAACTCGGTTCACGCCTTGGAGCGTGTTCTCAGGCAGAAGTGGAGGAGTTTTTTCGGAGGCACCCAACGGCGAGTAGGTTCCCTCATGACAGCTCGAAAACATCTATTATTGCCGGTCTAGAGAAGGATGTGCAGCAGTATTCCAAGTTGTTCAGCGGGAAAATGAGCCTTCGAGAATTGATCAATTTGAATTTGCCCACGCATTGATTTTCACTTTCCCTTTGTTATTTATTTCTGACGTGGATGTTCACGCCTACTACTTGAGTCGTTGCTTACCTTCCGAGCAAAAGGTCGCTGGAAAACCAGTGTCCTATTCAATGACAATCAATGCCAAGTTAGACGTAGATTGAAAAAGTGTTCAATAGCTGACGTCCGTCTGATGGTCCATTCTCCATGCCCTCGACGCTCATTGGCAGCGCAAGGTTTCGGTGTCGCAGTGGGATATCTAGGTATCTGTAAAGTGACGTTTGGGTTGAGCGAAGAAATTGCCCTTAGTAACGGCCCGGCCGAAGCCCGCTAAGCGTAGTCTCCAAATAATCTGTACCTAAAGTACAAACCTCTCAACCCGTGCTATTCTCGCACCGACTTATCTAGCCTAGGCTCACAGTCACGACGCTGTTTGCTCGGCTCACAAGCGTGCTCTAGTTCTAACATGATCGCGCTCAGCAGTGACCCCCAACACGCCCCATATCACCCTTCCCACCTTGTCGATCGCATCCGTCGGCGTTCCTATCCGCAAAAGCCCATCCTCGACCAATTCCGGGCCCAACTCATCGGCGAACTCGGGTATCAACTGACGCACGATCGGTTCGGTGAATTCAAAGTGGCCTTGGAAGGTAAACACCTGAATGGACGTCAGCGGGACGCGCAGCGCATCCGATCTCGATATGGATGTCGATTCGAGACACTCTAGCAGATGGGCCGAAGCGGGTTCAAATATCACAATGCCTTGGTTGGGCGCGATGTCTGTGGAACCGAGGAGGTGGGCGTGAGGAGGGCACGCCGTGACTTGGTCATGGTGAGTCAATTGGAGATGCTGCCCACAATCGATCCGATCAGCGCTCAGCATCACCTGTCTCACGATATAAGCATGAACCCACGAGTTTGTCGGCGTGGAAGAGGGCCCTGCCGATCGAGGTGAGATGGATGGTCGTCACGGAGACCTCCCATTCTCCTTTCTCAACGGGGGACCCGAGGGCCTTGCAGATCACTTGGTGGCCAAAGCAGGCGCCTGGTTGGGTTAGAGAACGACGAGGGTGAGGGAAAGTAATCGATTTACCGAATATCTTCAAGGAGTGTCTATCGGCGACGACACGTTTGATGTATGCGAGCAGCTTGATGACCCACGGGAGTTGATCGTTGGCAGACGCACCTGCGAAAAAAACACTCAAAAAATGATAAAGGAGAGAAAAAATGGGAACCAACGAGAACCGCCGATCAGGATCCCCTCATAATGGACGTTGTCGGGCGGGTACGCCATATCATGGACGACATCGTAGGCATCGAGGGTAAAGGCGACCTCTACGGATCATCAAGGATAAAAAACCACACGACCTGTGGACAATACCCACCCGTGGTGATCTGTCGGAGCGATGCGGATAAGAATTGGCGGAATATGTGAGCGTATTCACCGCGGGCATCTTTGATGGCAGATGGCGTCGTGTAAATCTCGTCACAGAGCAACAATGCGAGTCGAACGATACGCATGGTGGTACAAGCTTGCAATTTAGAGACACGAGGTCACATCAGACTCCGTGTACCTGAGACAAAACACATACGGCCGAGATGAGACAGAGACCAAATTTGTCGTGCTCAGACAATATTTTGATGGCGCTTTTGTACAGTTCCTGAACACTATTTTGGGGAGAGTGCCACGGTTGAGCGCTAACTCACTGTTGCAGAGTCATCTGTGCTGGTCAATGTCTCGTTAAAGGATGCATAAAGGGCCTCAGAGATATCATTATGCAAGCCAATGTCGGATCCAAGTGGGAGGAGAGACCACGAGGTCACTCCACTTTCCCGCGGATATAAACGGTGTTTTCCGCTGGTAGATGAATATGTCGAAAAAGTATAGTGAGAAGTAACATGGACATTGGTGGTGGTCGTGGACGATACCATGGTGTATGTTGATGATTAACGTCTTCGCTCCTCCTGCATCCCGGGTGCGACCTGTGGGATCCGCCGCCGAGATCGGCTCAGACCACACCCAACACGTCCCATATCACCTTTCCTACCCTGCCGACGCCATCACACGCCAGCCCACCCGGATAACGTCTCCCAGGTATACCCCCCGCCCGCAAACGCGCCTCTTTGACCAACTTCTCGCCCAATAGCCCGACGCGCACGTCGAGCAACGCAGTCATGATCGACTCAGTGAACTCGGGATGTCCCTGCACCGTCAAGACATGAATGGACGTCAACGGAACGTTGAGGCTTGGCGTGTCTGAATCGAGATCTGCCAGTATAGGCACCGACGCGGGGTCGAATATCACCATGCCATGGTTGGGTGTGACGTCTGTCGAACCGAGGAGGTGGGCGTTGGGCGGGCACGTCGGGACGTGGTCTAGGTGCGACTGCTGGATGTCCTAGGCACGACACGTATCAGCATCGGCATGTTGTTGAACATCGAGGGCACGCACGAGTTGGTCAGAGCCAAAGATGGCCTTGCCGAGGGGGGTGAGCTGGATGGTCGTCACGGCGACCTCCCAGCCGCTGGGGTTCCGCACGCAGGACTCGCCGAGGGCCCTTGCGACGATTTGGTGACCAAAGCAGATACCTGGACGGGTTAGGTGAGAGAACGACGACCGCGAGGGAAAGTGTTGCTTTACCGAATAACTTCAAGGAGGGTTTCTCTGTGATGATGCGTTTGACGTACGCGATCAGCTTGTTGATCCATTCGACATCTTCGTAGGCGGACACACCTGCGAAATACAATCGATGGTGTGATAAGCGAGATGGAGAGACGGAGACGAACGAGAGCCGCTGATCAAGAGACCGTCATAGCGGGCGCTGTCTGGGGGGTAGGCCATGTCCTTGACGACATCATAGCCGTCGAGCGTAAAAGTAACGTCTGCACATCATATCAGAGACCGCAGTCATTGCATTGCATTGTATGCGACACCCCCACCCGAAGTGATCCGTGCGAGCGACGAGGACAAGAGGTGGTGGTAGATGGTCGTGTAGTTGCCGTGGATAGTCTTGAGAGGTGGAATGAGATCGTCGCAGATCAACAAGGCGAGTCTGATGGTCGACATGGTGGTTTGTATACAAAACAAGTTAGTAGCCGTATTACAACTTGAACTTGTCGCACGTCCACCATGAGCGAAGTCGTCAACGTCCTCGTCGCGTTCGCCGTCATCGTCTTCATCTTTCGATGGGCGACGTCAGGTATACCATTTTTTCTCTCCTCCTTCTCGTCGTTGCTCACCCTCGTCCTCGCCAGGCCCTTCAACGTCTTCGTCTGACGCACGATCAGCCACAGCCGCACTCGGCTTCAGGCCCAAGCATGTCACCCAAGACATGGTACTCATCCACCTACACCCCTCCTCGTCGCACCCACTCACCTCTCACGCAGGTCGACCAAATTCACACCATGTTCCCCGACATCCCGATGTGCGTATGACCCTCCCCGTACCCACTCGCACCCAAGCCGACTCACACACACCCCCACCCTCAGAGACAACATCCGCTTCGACCTCTTGCGCACCGGCAGCGTCGAGCTCACCTCGAACAAGATCCTCGAACGCGGGTTCCTAGAACCGGTACGTCCCCCTGCCTTCTGTTGGTTCGGACGAGGTTCTCACCGCTAGCCATCTCGCCGACTAGCCCCCACCAGCCTACTTTACACTCTATCCCCGGCTCGACGGCCAAACCAACGAACGCCGACCGCCTACTACGCGCCAAAATCCAACGCCCGCCTCCACCACCGCACGTCCCGCCTCCCTCATCGAGCGTTACCACCTTGCACAAGATGTCACCGAGGAATCCAATGCATCTGACCCGGCCCTCACAGATGCGGGCGGGAAAGCCAAGTGGGAAGACACGCCCGAGAAACGCGAGGCCAGTCTGAGGGAGCGCAAGGCACAGATGGTGCTGGCCGCCAGGCAGTGAGTCCCCCGGTGCTCGTCCTTGACTCGTTCCTCACGACTCTTGCTCGACTAGACGTATGCTGGCGCAGCAACAAAAGGAGGGGAGTGGTTCAGGTTCGTCATGACGTACATAATTCCATGGGAGCGGGTGTTCCCTCCAACTTGCTCTCTCCTTAATACCGCGCGACTGTCCCAATGCAACAACTATTCCCCTTTCATTGTGACCAGCATAGTGCAATGAAATGGCTAAACTACAGCAAGCGCGTTCTAAAACTCAATCTTAAGTATGGTACTATGTGGAAAAGTTTCCGAATGAGAATGTCCCTATTGACTGTATAAAAAAAGTAAGCGTGCACCAATAAAAAGTAAAGGAGGCCGCGAAATGAATGGATAAACTACAGTGATGATATAAGTAAATGAGGGTAACCTTCCAGAGACTTTTGCGTGAGCAGCGTGGATACAGGAGATCCAAGAACGGGCCTTGTGAATGTCCGTGATGACGTAGAGCGCACCGCATCCGTTGTGGATCCGTTCAGTGCACGTTATCGTCTAACGGCCGGGGTGTCAACGAGCAGTGGCACAAAATCCGGGCTTCTCCAACGCTGGGTCTTTGAGCGCATCCATCCACTCCCCTTGCACGGCAGGACGCCCACCCGATCGCTTCCGGGGACTGCTCAGTTCCCGGATACTCTCTGGCCGTTTCAGAATGGCGTCCGCAAGCACATTGTTTCTGAAAACATCCTCCGCCTCTTCTTCCTCCCACTTATCTTCATCCCCCGAGCCGTTCTCCATACCGTCCCAATCACCCAAGGAGTCGTCCGAGGCGCTCTTGGCATTTTCAGCGCATCGCCGCCGGCCCTCGGAAGACGATCCAGACGCTGACGAATCAGGCGTCCGTCGTCCACAATGTCTTGTATCCCGATTTGGAACACACAATCCCAGGCCAGACCATAACAAGGGTGACATGCCGAAACCTGTTCCCGAATATGAACCTCCAGAAGACGTTGCGAAGCCCGGAGGGTGGGAAGTGAGCACGGGCGCAGAGGCAAGCAGTGCCTGAACATGTGCTGGTGCACTGGCCGAGTTCTGAGTCTGAATCACAGGCGGAAGAGGAAAGGGATGCTGGTGCAAACGTGGAGACATGTGTATATGCGGCGACGTTGGCGAAGAAAAAGGAGACGTGGCCTGTTGTGCTCGAAACGATGCAACAGCCGCGTACGCTTGGAGCTGCTGCATCAGGTGGTGTATTTGCGAATGAAGCTACGACATTTGTCAGTTCGACAGAATGCACATAAGAGGTTAGTATTCACCTCTGCCTCCCTCCTTCTCCAAATACTTGCATCCTCGTTCCATCCCCAGCGAAGTTCATCACGTTCTTTACTCGCTTGCTCAGCTTCTATGCGTAATTGCTCTTCTCGTACGCGCGATGCTTCGAGAGCACTGCGCATGGACGCGAGCTGTATTTGTGCGCTTGCTGCGGTTTCATCTAATGGTTGAGCAATAGGATCCCTGCGGCCGGGGTCCGTGGACGTTAATAGCGATCGTGGTGGGGGTGTTGACCCCCGGGAATTAGTGGGCGTCGACGGCCCAACACCATCGGTAGAGTAACTGGTAGAACGGGTCACAATGGAATACAAGAGATGGAGTCAAGAAACAAGTACCCACGTGGACGAAGTTATAGATAACGACGGACAAGGGACAATCGACTGGATAGAATTAAAGGAACTTGCCACGCTGTCAGGCAACGGGGGCGGTGTGAGCGGCAAAAGAGGTGATATGACGTTCGGATCCATTCTCGAAAGGCGTAACTTTGTTCGGGCACGGACAAGTTTAGCACAACTCCCACTCCTGTACGCCGCCTGGGAATCGCGTGCTTGAGGCATGCGAGTGTCAGAACAACTTGTAGAGTATGGCGGAGATGAAGGAGCAGATGTATGCGTTGCGATCGTCGAGGCGGAGCTGACGTTCACTTCCGCGTCCGTGGCAGTCATTGAGTCGATGGGTAAAGAATGTGTAGGGATGCTGTCCGTTAGAAGGACTGCGTCCGAAGAACCATGGTCGGAGATATCCGTTGCCGATGTGACTGCCGACGAGGAAGACATGTTGCCGTTCGGAGTCATGCTCGTGGCACTGCCATCGTACGACTCTACGCCTAGACGGTCCATGTCTAACAGGTCACTAGCAGGCTCTGGAGACTGGGAGCGGGAGGTAGAGGACGTTGTGTCGTTCTGGGGTGCACTCGAGTTTGAGAGAGTGTCGGCAGAGGGAGGGGAGTGGTCGTGGTCGGCGACCTCGATAGCCTTGAGCAAGGCTTTAGACTTCTTCCCGCCTTTCAAGAGATCGCGAAACGGATCCTTGCCTCTGCGACGGCGCTCCTTGGAACGAATGCTCTTGCAGTCACTTTGTCCGTCGACGGGACTAGAGATGGCGGGCGACTGCTGTGTGGTCGCCGGCACGGTGCGCGCAAGCGAGAAGCGAAAAGACGCGAGGGTGGTAGATAGGAAGGATGGCGGGTCGTCTGGGTGCTGTTTATCGAGAGATTGTCGAGCGTGGTGCCAGAGACAGGATGTGAGTGTGATGGCGACTGTTGTGGCTGCGACGACGAGGGCGGCGTTGAGGACGATGGGGTCGTCGTTGAGCCACCGACGGGGGTGGTCGTCGGTCATAACCACCGGACAAGTTGGAAATCCAGTCCAAAGGTCCTTTCAATCTCCGATTAGGTTTAGGGTGACAAAGTAACTGATATTTCAATTAAAAGTACTCTAATAATATCTGGCAAGGCACCCCATCACGGAGTCATCTTGCTACGATATTTTGGGTACATCCGCTGGGAAATGGGCTAGTGAGCTCGACGAGGATGCAAGCGGGAGCAAGTGAAATGACCGTTCACATTTGCGGCGTCCAAGGTCTTCGGCCGTAGTAGCACATTGCGGAAGCTTATAAAATTAGAAGTCATTCGGAAATACCTTTTCTGGTACCTTCAGTCGGAGTTGCACTGATACAAAGTCCACGGGAGCAGCAAGAGCGATTCGACACCTACCACTTAACCTCGATAACTACCAGAAAAGAGGTAGTAGTGGATGGCTGCGCGTCCAGCTGGTATTTGGCTGTCTTGACTCCATTCTGCCATCGGTGACAACAGCCGCTGGCCCGGCACTCGAGCCCACAATGACAGACTTCACAGACCGTGACCATGGGCACACCTTACCTACCTTTAGGCTGAACACCACAGTGCAACACGTACCTGCGGTGAACCCTAAGATTCCAGGGTGGGAATGAGAACTTCGTTGGAGAGTGTCAGAGTGAATGACCGCGTTTCAGAACAAACACTGTGTCATTCGAGACACTCTACATGAGTGTCTCGGGCTTCCAAGAACCTCATGGAACACCACGAAGCGCGTGCCTGGGATACTGACATGATGCGGTCGATCGTGGGCAAAGATAGGGTAGTGATCAACACCACACTGTCACAGCACTTGCATCCACAGTCGACAGTCTTCATCCGGCTCTTCGGTACCGTCTGCACAGGAGAGATCAATTTGCGTCGGCGGTGTGTCCCAGATTTGCACCTCTGTCGTAATCAGACAACAGTTAGAGTTGCAGTACCCGTGTTGCCAGATGCAGGATAGGCAAACCCTGACCGCGCTCGCGGGTAAATGCGGACGTACATAGACGAAATCGAATCCTGCACGTTGTTCTCTGTTGCACCATAGGCCAATGCAGTGAGCACGAGTGGTGGCGAGGTTGGGCAGATGACCGTGCTTCAAAGTGCCGCCGGGGCCGTGTTCGGAACCAGTTCGGATGTATAACAACGGGCCATGGGTTACAAGGAAATTATGTAATTAGGCGCTCAACCAACCTACGAGAGTAATCATTGTCTCTCAGTTTGCCTCCCGCATTCCCAGCAAACGAGTTTCCCGCCCAAATTCACCTAGTGCCACCTCCAAACCTGCGAGCATATGGAGTGTTCATCAACTTAACAAAGCCTTGCAACGCCGAAGCCATCTGCAGTGCCTCGCTACGTGTCCGAGCAACGATACAGGTATCAATCCCAGACCCATTTTCCGTGCCCTCAGCTGACTTTGGTGCGTTCGCGACATCCTCCTCTTGCTTTTTCATCTCCGTTACAGCTTCGTATATCTCCTCATCCATCACATCACTGATCCTTTTTTGAGAATGTCGATGGGAATCATGTTCGGGTCTCAGTTGCCAAATTGAGAATGCAATTATACTAATTATATAATAGATATGCTTAATATGGAAAAACTAGGGTTAGGGTTATGGGTTTTTGGGTCATTGCAAACCAATTCGGGACCTCTGCTACTCCTACTCACTCCAAAAATGGATGGATTAGTGCGGGTCATGGGTTACGAGGGTTATGGAACCTCTAGCTGAAAGCGCTTGAGCCCCCGTATGGCCGCTCATGAGGATTCTAGTACAACCAGATCAATGGTTCATTTGACTGATTTGATTAGAAGTCGGGATACGGTAGGTTGTCACCTTGTTGTGTTCGTGTCCAGACGGCGTACTGAGTGGACTCCGAGTCGTGCAGGATGCGGTGTGTGATCATCATCACTGTGATGGGAACAGGTTTGCGAACACGTCAGGAGCTGGCTGTGAATATTTGAATTACGAGAGTAACTATGTATTCCCGATCAGACGGGAGTATATAAAGGACTCTACAAGGGGTCCACTTTCTGTGAGTCACCTTACCTTTCCCTTAAACCTTTCCCTTTGATGACTGGCTCATCCATTCCTGGAACCATCCTCGCGCTTACCCCCGAGCTCCTTGACAGACTCAGGGAGCGGGTCCACAACACGCTCCTTTATATCATCAGCAAGAACAAGCACACGCGTTATGTACGCGAGTGTCCCGTATTCAATGATTTCCGCAGCACGCTGGACGCACTCGGCGACTCGAATGATGTAGTTCACGATGACACTCTCTTGGAGCGCTTCCGCGCGGCGATCCCTTTGACGAGTTACGACTCTTACGAGCCTTTTCTAAACAAACTGGTGGCTCCAAAGCCAAACGTAAACGACGTCAAAGACATGTTCTCCCCCGGGTTACCCTACTTCATCGCCTGTTCAAGCGCGACCTCGGGCAAAAAGGGGAAACTCTTCGCCAAGTATCATCACGCCGCAAGATCATCACTGCAAGTCGTCGACGAGCATGCAAATCCCGTCTCTGCTCAAGGAGGCAAGAATTGCATCGTATATTCTCTCACGTATAGGGAAATCATCCAGGTCATGGACGACGATGGAGTCTCGGTTGCACGTTTCCCTATTTCGAGCATGTCGGGCGGCGTCATTCGTATGAAAAATGGAATACACGTTGACAGGGATCCCTTCTGGATCACCCTCACTGGTACATGCCATCCCCATGTCACGTTCCTGCCACTGACGCATTTTTACCGTAGCACCCCGAGCTACATCCCCATTAGCTGCCAGCTTCATCGTCAACTATCGATCATTCCTTTTGGTGCATCTCGTGTTTGCCCTCGCGGACCCCCAGCTTGAGACCATCAACACGCTCTTTGGATACATGTTTGTAGACATGATACGCAGCATGGAGGAAGAATGGGATACACTCGTACACAGCATCGAGACCGGTGTACTGCCCGACTGGGAAGGGACTAGCCATGTCCGACAGTACCTCGAGGTAACGCTGCAGGCTTTTCGATGACACACGTATTTACTCGTTTTTTTTTACCAGCCAAAGTTCTCGGCGAGGCCAGAGCGGGCCGCCCACCTTCGCACCGTCGGAAAAGCAACCGAACAACCTGGATGGCTCAAGAAGCTATGGCCCGGGCTTAACGTAGTCATTGGCATTGTGAGCGGTGCATTTTCCCTTGTCGTTCCAAAGGTATGAGGCTTTGCAGTCTGCTTCGTCGAACGCCTAAATAACCTTTGTTATAGATGCGACACTACCTCGGCCCTGATGTCCGTATGACGAGCCTAGGGTTCACTGCAAGCGAAGCTTACATCGGGACCGCGTACAATCTTACCGAGCTCAACCTCTTCAAAGCGACCAGCGATGACATCATCGAGTACCTTGACCTGTCGTGTCCAGAAACCGCATCCAATTTAGCTTTTGCCGTACGGACTCTTCCTGTCGGACTATATATCACGCTCACTCTAGTATACAGCACGAGGTCAAAGTTGGCCATCGATATGAGGTCATAGTCACCACGCGCGACGGCTTGTGGCGATATCGCCTTGGTGATGTCGTTGAAATCGTTGGCTTTGATTCAATCGATGGTAGTCCCATTCTACGCTACGTTGAACGTCGCGGGTACGCATTTTCATCCCAACTTCCATCCCGGCTGTCGGCTGAGACGATCTGTTGCGTGCAATTAGCACCGTTGTCCGCGTTCAAGGCGCGTTGATCAGTGAAGAGGAGCTCACAGGGGCCATCTTCTCCGCACAGGACGTGCTCGGACGCATTACTGAAATGACTGTTATCGTGGACGACCGGAAGATGCCATGCTCGCTATCATTTCTCGTCGAGATCGACGGGGAACTCTGTGAGATTGTTCCGTCTTGTGTCAAGACGACTGACATTTATTATTTTCCCCCCTCCTCAATGATGGAACAGCCACATCAGCTCATCAAGCACCAGCTCGCGTGGAAGCAGCCCTCTGCAGCTCAAATGAACTCGTCAGAAGAGTTATGAAGAGTAAAAGGCTCGCGTCGCCGACTATCCACATCTTGAAACCAGGCACGTTTAGGGAATACAGGGCGTTGAAGATCAAGGCCGCCATTACGGGTACAGGTCAGATCAAAGTGCCCACCGTGCTCTGGGATCACGAGATACAGCAATGGATGTTGCAGCGCGTCGAAAGAGTGATCGTGGGTCAAGACTAGTAGCCGCATATGCTAAAGCTTCGTCATGATGACATGCCTCTTGTTCACATACGTTAATCGACCATATAATAGGCCTATACTTTGCTCAACATCCCTAAGCATGCCGATGCGGCATTTCCACATTCAAAGGACAGATTGGATGTCTCTAATTTTGGAGCCACTGGTTTTGGGATGCAGGCTGACAGCACATTTGATGCCCGCTTGACAAGAAAAAAAAATAGCAGCAATACGCTGACTCATGATGCATGATATGATGGAGGCACAGTAACAAAGAAACGGTCGTCATGTCATTAATACGTACGCGTGCGAACCCGACTACAGTCAACACCCTTATAACACATACCCGTCGGGAAAGATCAAAAGGTATGGGTTATTAGGGAGTATGGGGTGTTCGAGAGATGACTATGGACAGGAAAAAAAATTACCAGAAGTGTGTGTACTAGAATATGGTGCTTTAAGTTATTTATGAGTGATCTTGTCGTCTCTCATGCCTTGCATCTCGAGCACTCGCGTCTTGCGCCCAAACGACCCCACAACGGCTTCCATTGTCTTTTCCCCATTGCCAGCAAGATCCTTCAACTTCCGAATAACAAATTTCCCCTTTTCATCTAATTTCTCTACTCCTCGCTCATAATCTGATGCACAGTCCAACAACTCCACCACCCGTTCTTCATCCACCAAATTTCCTGCATTATCCAGCCAGTCTTCATCTGCCTCTGATATTGGCTGATTAGCCTTGAGGTCAGCCTCGAGTTTGTACGGTCTTGTGTGTGAGGTTTCGAAGCCATGTTAAGCCCTTTTTTTTTTTTTTTTTTTTGGTATGTCAAGTTGAAAAAAGATGATGTAATATCGTCCAAATATGGATATATTGCTGCTTAGTCATCAAAGTTATGGGTTTACCGGGGAAAATAGCTATGTACTATGTGTTATGGGTTATTTATGTCAAATCCCTGCAAACCAACTCGGGAAATGGGAAAAGCTATGGGTAATGAGGGAGTATGGGGTATACCCCCTATGTGTTATATGGGTGTTGACTGTAATCCTGTCCGAGTCATGGTGCCTGTTGGGCATCCTGTGCCCGTCACTTTAAGCTTAGCAATGTACCGACGGCTCAGCTTTTCCACGGCAGTGGCTGAGACTGACCTCTGCGACGGTCCTCTTTTCTCCATCCAGGAACCGTTTCAACCCACCGTCATGTCGCTGGTTCTCGAGATATTGAGACTCCAATGGCTGTTCTGAAGCGCGAACAGACAAGCTTAATCAGCCTGGGCCCTGGAAGACTACATCATGACGGACCTCGCGATTCCCAAGACAAACAGCAACTCGTACAGCATCGGACACTGCACCATCGTCACATCGCCAGCGAATTTATTTGGAACCAGAATGTACGTGCTGCCGATGTAAATCGATCCGCCGTGGTATGTTCGCCACATTAGAGAACATAAATCGAGTTTGATCCATTTCAAGCGTCTGCCTGGGTCTTGCTCGGCGGCGCTGCGTCTAGTAGAACCACTCCCCATCCACAACGTCGACATCGACGCGACAGATGAGCGGTGCGTGGTGACCGCTGGAACTTGATCGATCATCCATGCGCTGGTCATTATCAGTGTTCATGTCTGACTATGGGGACATGACCACCGTGACGACGCATTCAGCAGCAACATGGTATGCAGCCCAAGTATGTGTCCACGATAGCTACGCTCGTGTTCGAATGGACATGGTTGGGTCAGATATGAGCGATCGAGCTGGAGAGGACATGGTGGAAGTGGGACACGAGCGCGCGCACTCGAATGGACACGGTTGAGTGGGATATGAGTGATCGGGCTCGAGAGGAAACGGTGGAAGTGGGACATGAACGCTCGCGCTCGAATGGATACGGTTGAGTGGGATATGAGCGACCGGGCTCGAGAGGACATGGTGGAGGTGGGACACGAGCGGTTGTGCTCGAATTGACACGGTTGGATGGAAGACGAGCGGCCAGGCTCGAAAGGACGTGGTTAGGGTGTAAGGCAAGCAATTGGGCTTGGAAGGACCTGGTGTGAGGTACAATGGAGTCACTAGCCTGTTGTCGGTATGAGGGAGTGTGCAACCATGGTCGTGTGACATGTTCACACGCAGAAAAAATCACCAAGTCTTCAGATGTCGCTACGGTCAGTGGGTGCAGGCCAGAGAGTGGGGACGGGAGCGCTCTTCGGCCCCAAACGACTGCGCAAGCCCGTCTGGAGGTGTGAGCTGCGGGGCAGGTGGTAAAGCCTCGCAGCGAGTGCCTGAGGGAGACACTGTGCGGCTGTGCTTGAGGCCCAGCGAGGCAAAAGCTGTGAGGTGCTGAAAATGAAGTTTGAGGCAGGTGCGACGACAAGGAGGGCGAGCGATCAGTGAGCGAGCGCGACTGCACTGCTTCGTCCTAAGACTCGGATGACAGCGGTAATCTAATTATGGCAATTTTTACTGATCGTGTAGCACCTTGACTGTGGGTCTTGAGAGCACTCTCCTCGTTCGCCAACTGATATATCCTGCAGGACGACTTACAGACATCCTTATCCCCGACATGCAGGACAGGAGTGGCAAGGGAAGGAGGACCAGCCACAAGACGGGTCCTTTGTCGTTGGGTTCTGCGCAGGGACAGGGGGGCAAGAAAACGTCTGGACACGAGGGCAAGCCGCAGGATGGCCCTTCCTTCCCGAGTTCCGGCCATAGATCTGGCCCTGACCATACAAGTGGGCAATCATCAGTGGACTCGCATTCAAGTTCGCCCTTAATAGACGAGGACCCATGGATGTTAAGTGTCCAGCTGTTGAAGCAGTTCGAACGACATGGAGATCTAGCTGACCTTCAACGAGCAATCACAGTTTTACAACAATTGGTCAGATCTATGTCGGATTGGGATGATGGGTACCGTGAAGGACTAGGTAATCTCGGCACGGCATTGTGGTTGCGATTCGAGCGCCTCGGGAGGCTGAGGGATCTCGAGGATGCCATTTCGACACAGAGGGATGTCGTTCACCTCACCCCTGATGGTCACCCTGCCAAGTCGGTTGGTCTGAACAACCTCGGGAACTCCTTCATCACTCGTTTCGAGCGCCTCGGGGAGCTGAGGGATCTCGAGGATGCCATTTCAACACACAAGGATGCTGTTCACCTCACCCCTGATGGTCACCCTGACAAGCCAGGTCATCTGAACAACCTCGGTCTCTCCTTCAGAGCTCGTTTCTTGCGCCTCGGGGAGCTGAGGGATCTCGAGGATGCCATTTCGACACTCAGGGATGCCGTTCACCTCACCCCTGATGGTCACCCTGACAAGCCACGTCGTCTGAACAACCTTGGTCTCTCCTTCATCACTCGTTTCAAGCGCCTCGGGGAGCTGAGGGATCTCGAGGATGCCATTTCGACACAGAAAGATGCCATTCACCTCACCCCTGATGATCACCCTGACAGGCTGAGTGGTCTGAACAACCTAGGGCACTCCTTCATCACTCGCTTCGAGCGCCTGGGGGAGCTGAGGGATCTCGAGGATGCCATTTCGACACTCAGGGATGCTGTTCACCTCACCCCTGATGGTCACCCTGCCAAGTCGGTTGGTCTGAACAACCTAGGGCACTCCTTCATCACTCGCTTCGAGCGCCTCGGGGAGCTGAGGGATCTCGAGGATGCCATTTCGACACACAGGAATGCCGTTCACCTCACCCCTGATGGTCACCCTGCCAAGCCGGGTCGTCTGAACAACCTCGGTCTCTCCTTCAGAGCTCGTTTTGAGCGCCTCGGGGAGCTGAGGGATCTCGAGGATGCCATTTTAACACACAGGGATGCCGTTCACCTCACCCCTGATGGTCACTCTGACAAGCCGGGTCGTCTGAACAACCTCGGTCTCTCCTTCATCACTCGTTTCGAGCGCCTCGGGGAGCTGAGGGATCTCGAGGATGCCATTTTGACACACAGGGATGCTGTTCACCTCACCCCTGATGGTCACTCTGACAAGCCGACTTGTCTGAGCAACCTTGGTCTCTCCTTCACAGCTCGTTTCGAGCACCTCGGGGAGCTGAGGGATCTCGAGGATGCCATTTCGACACACAGGGATGCCGTTCACCTCACCCCTGATGGTCACCCTGGCAAGCCGGGTCGTCTGAACAACCTTGGTCTCTCCATCAAAACTCGTTTCTTGCGCCTCGGGGAGCTGAGGGATCTCGAGGATGCCATTTCGATACACAGGGATGCCGTTCACCTCACCCCTGATGGTCACCCTGACAAGCCACATCGTCTGAACAACCTCGGGAACTCCTTCAGAGCTCGTTTCTTGCGCCTCGGGGAGCTGAGGGATCTCGAGGATGCCATGTCGACATACAGGGATGCCGTTGTCCTCATTCCTCACGGTCACCCTGACAAGCCGGGTGGTCTGAGCAACCTTGGTCTCTCCTTCAGAGCTCGTTTCGAGTCCCTCAGGGAGCCGAGCGATCTCGAAGATGCAATTTCCCTGTATTCACATGCTGCATCTGTTCCCATAGGCCCCATCAGTGTTCGATTTCGTGCATCACGCAATTGGATATTATGTGCTCGACGTATCCGCCATCCCTCTCTCCTCCGTGCACATTCTATTGCCATCAATCTCCTTCCCCAACTTGCATGGATTGGCCTTTCCCTTGCACACCGTTATGCAGAACTCAAACGAGGTGCTGATGTTGTGCGCGAGGCAGCAGCTGCAGCTTTGGACTCTGGGTTTCCAGAACTTGCTGTGGAGTGGCTCGAGCAAGGTCGTTCTATCGTTTGGGGGGAGCTCCTTCAGCTTCGCGGCTCTTATGAGCAGTTGTCGTCTGCTCATCCAGACCATGCCCGTCGACTTCGCGAACTTTCTGCCGCATTAGATGATGCTGGTGCCACTCGCGAAAAAGCTTTGTCCACCTTCTCGGAATCGACTGATGATCCAATCCATCGTGCGACACCAACATTGCAGCAAGTCGCTGATACACACCGTACACTCGCGATCGAACGAGATAAACTCCTTCAGGACATTCGACGCCTTCCTGGTTTCAACCAGTTCCTCCTCCCGAAAGCTTTCTCTCAGCTCCGTGCTTCAGCACACTCTGGACCAGTCGTTGTCCTCAATGCTGCAGAACGTCGATGCGATGCATTGATCGTCCTTGCCAACATGGATCACGTAATTCATGTCCCACTCCCCAATTTCACTTTCCAGCGATCTACTGACCTCCAGAGCATCCTGAAAAGTTTCCTTCGCGACGCCCTTGTTGAAAGGACCGGCCAAATTGAAAGATGGGACCGCGGGACCTGGGAATCCTTCTTATCCCCCTTGTGGAAATGCGTCGTTGAACCAGTCATCGATGCATTGGCTTTTTCAGTGCGTGTTGTCATGTCGCTTGTATTCGATATCCGTTCATCTGGGTCTCTGAACAGACGCCTGGGGATCTATCACGCATCTTTTGGTGTCCAACAGGCCCTTTCGTATTTCTTCCCATCCATGCTGCTGGTCTTTATGATGCCAAGTATTCGGCACCTGGACACAAAGTATTCGATTTTGTTGTCTCGTCATATGTCCCTACGCTCAGCGTTCTTGCGCCATCCAATATCCGCGTAGCACACAGCAGCGATCTTCGCCTTCTCCTCGTCGGTCAGCCACCCTCTGACGGCCTAAACCACCTCCAAGGTGTAGCCCATGAATTGGAAGACATCAACACAGTAGTTGGAAATTCACCTTCAGCATGCACTACCCTCCTCCAATCTTCTGTCGGCACTGTCGAGGAAGTCCTTGGGTTGATGAAGGAGGCAGACTGGGTCCATTTTGCATGCCACGGAATCCAGGATGCCAAGAATCCGACCGACAGCGGACTCTGTCTCGCTAATGAACGTCGCCTGAAAATATCTGACATTATCGGGTTGTCACGGTCTCGTGGTGGGCTTGCCTTTCTCTCTGCATGTCAAACGGCGACGGGTGACGAGGGTCTCTCCGATGAGGCTATCCATATCGCAGCGGGGATGTTGTTTGCGGGTTACGCTGGCGTCATTGGTACGATGTGGTCGATCAGCGATAAGGTTGCGCCCATCGTGGCGAAGGACGTGTATGAGCACCTGTTCCGGAATGGCACGAGGCCGGATTATCGAGAGGCTGCATTGGCGCTGCACGAAGCTACTGGTCGTCTTCGAGAGAGTGGCGACGTGTCGTTCAACGAGTGGGTTCCGTTCATCCATGTAGGTCTTTGAACATTCGGGTGGATGTTGTTTTATGGTGTCATCGTATCATCGTATCTCAAAAATGTACTGTACAGTATTCTTGTCACTACTTGCTGGCTTGCTCAGAGTCCGTTCGATCTCGTTCTTAGCATGCATTACGCCTCATCCGCGCCCCGGATATGATCGACGACTAGGTTCATAGGACATAGGTCGCATTTGCGAGCCTCAGCAACTTGATGAGACTCTTCCTCAAATCTTTCAACCTACTGACTGCCTTGCCGGACTTGTCTGGTAAAGTGATCATCGTGACAGGCGGAAAGCGCGTAGCTTCCGGACGTTGACCAGCGATCTTCCCTCATCGACCAGACCTACTTATTAGCGCCGGAATTGCTTATGCCACTGTAAAGCACCTTGCGCGGAAAGGCGCAAAAGTTTGCATGGCCGGGGGGGAGAAGAGACGGATCACCATACCCCGCTCGCCCATCGCATCGATGCTAAATTTGCGAATACGGATAGCCTGGGGAGCAGACCCTACTGCACACAGCCCTCGAACGAGACCATCTGCAGACGTTTGAATGAATTCGCTCCGGATAACATCTCTTGCGTTCGCTATGGCAACTACGACGTGGGTGGAGACAGAAATGGGGAAAGCACTCGGTGGTATGTGCTGGCAATGTGAGATCGGCGGATAAGAACTGTGGATCGTCGGAAGGGAATAACGAGGGATGCAGGAGCCTCACGCGAGTCGATCTAGTGACGGGGTCGACACCAGAATTTCGGAGCGGGGACCAAAGCACCGGCCAATCGTCGGTTATTGTCTCGTGTGAGAGACGAAGCTCATGCGTCCCGCTGTCATGTGGAATGACGTGTGCCTGCATGAGTTGCTTACTGGTGTCAGAGTCAGCATACTAAGATAGGATGATGTGTCGAAAATTAGAGCATATGCGAGTATCTTCTGCATGTCGACAGAGATGAACGTAAACGGAGTATTTCCACTTTTGACTTCGAGATGTGCAGCGACGTTTGGAGCACTGATAGAAAGAGTCAAAAATACGTTGCGGGACGATGAAAAGACACGCTTCACCGCAGTGAGAGGATGAGCAACGACAGGAGGAGGGAAGAGGAAATTGATGGCATCGCCGATATCGGAAATGCAAGGCAGAAAGGAGAGGTCTTGTCGGTTTCCAGTGAAGTCCTCCCCAACGTTGTCGAAGAAGCGCGTGGACTGAGGATCGGTAATCGTAGTGCTACGGAAGGGTGTTGTCAGGGAGTAGATGTGCATCGACGGCCATAAACGGGAAGCTTTCACGGATACACTGGCTAGTGTCGCACATTCACCACCAGTACCACCCTTGACAACAGGTGCGACCTGACTGAAGTCACTGCTGTCAATGAGTGGCTTGCCTCCGAATGGAAGGTCGAATCGACCCATGATGAGGCAGCGTGGACGCATTAAAAGTCGGCTTTGCTTGCCATCGGAAGCTGTTCCCACACGATCACTTCTGCATTTCGAATGAGATCGGCACGCGCAGAGCGAGGAGCAACGAGAGAGTGAACATTGGTGTTATCTTCTGTGATTGGGATTCCAAATAGATGGCAGTGAGCGGCGCGACCGCGTTCGTAACTTGTAAGCAACAGCGGATAGCTTTTCATGCTGTTTTGCTCGCCGGACCGCTAAACTGTTCTTCACACTCCGTTGCAGGATAGCCACTCGACCAAAGAAATGAAAGTGGAGTGAATCTGGAGTCATGGAGCATGTCTTTTCCACGATCTCTTTGTCCTTTACTTTCGGGTTTCGATCGCACCGCGGGCTTTGGTCGTAAGCGCGGGTTGTACACGTCGGTGTGAAGGGTGCGGCGTTGGTTCCCCCCGCCCGCGGTGTGACCTATGTCCAACCCTACGAAACATCAACACAACAAATTTGCATTGACATTGTGTTCCGTGATCTTGCAACTGTGATTGCCATCTGTGGACGGCTTGTCCCAGGAATCCAATGCTGGAACTGAAAGGGAACAAGAAAATGCCGGTGAATACTCCTTATAGCGTCATACATCGATGACATACCCGTTATGGTAGTTGGGGGAGCGGTAACCCCTGACTCCGAGCTCGAAACCGCGCCTTATTCTCCTCCCTATCCTGCACATACTATACACAGTCCTGATCCTCGGAGAAGGGCAATTGATGGATGCGGTGAACGGACCCGATGGCCGGATCCTGTCTCCCTCACACACAACCTTACGCACTTTGGGTGCTCCCGGGAGTCCCCACTCTCCGAAGCACCGAGCCACGAGTGTTACTTGCCGTTCCAAGTCGTAATGTATCATGCCAAGGTTCCTCCCTCCTTCTCTTTCTCTACTAACGATAGACTCTTTAGATTTGATAAATCAGAGGAAGCGTAGTTTACATATCTGACGTTCAAATGGGAAAACTTATCCGGACCCATGTATTTTCTTACTCAACGAGTGCATGTGAGGCGCAAAAAACCGGTCACCAATCAAAGATCCTAGCAAACATCAAAATTTGAATGTCAGTTTGAAATTCGAGACGCACTCATCGTGGAACTGGATGCCCCCGATGGCTTCCTTCAAGTCAACGTCGAAATTCCATATAGCATGAGCCACGTCCTTGCCAAGACCAGTGGGGCCACAGACACCAACGAATGCACCGTGTGTACCACCTCTGCTCATCATGGACACAACAAGTCCGTCCAACAGCTCCTCCACATTTGGACGTCCAGGAGTGAGGGTGATACCGGGCGGGAGTTCCCTAAATGAATAGGTAGAAGCCCGTGTGTAGAATACTGAGACGCGAACTCCAGCGGGACTGCCATGAGATACAAGTGCAGCAAAGAGAGAGAGAAAATGTTCCAAGGCAGCTGGAAAAAGAGTTCAGCCGCTTGGAGACATACACAACGGTGGAAAAGGCGACAAACCTGGGTTACCAACGCACCAGACGATCTCGATGACTTTGGTCCTGCTTCTATCACTGGCCAAAACGAGTTCTTGAACCGCAGACAACGCGAACGTCACACCACTTCCCCCAACTATGAACATTGCCCCAGAGTAGTTGGGAACTGTGGTATTATAGATGCCACCTATCAATTTGAACTTTAGTTTCAACACCAAGGTCGACGATCCGGGGACATACCATATGGTCCTTCGACCATCACTCTAACCCTTCTCACAGACTCCTGACCCCGCTGAGTAGATTCAGCCGTCTGCGCCATCTCATATAATTTGTTCGTCCAATTTCCAGTCTTTTTGCACATCAGAACCAAGCCTTCTTCCATGTTGGTCGCACTGGCAATTGTGAACGGGTGCACTTCAGTCATGCCCCAAAGACCCATGGAGGTGGAAAGAACACGCAAACGAACATGCTGGCCAGCGACCCAGCCCGTCTTCAGGGAAGGAATGTCCACTCGTGTGAGTCCCATCTCTGGAATTGTCCGGAGGGTTGCAACGGTAATGCGGGTCTTAATGGCACGAAGAATGTGGTCAACTCCATAGAGAACGGAAGCCGCAACGACGTAGGAGATGCAAATCGGATGGTGGCGGCATGTCTACAAGACAGCAGCGGTCAGTCACGCAAGTGAAGGTGTTTACTACTAAGAACCACATACTGCGAACAACGCCACGATCAGCCCGACAACGTGCGTTCCGAGGAAGAGGTTGTAGGATTTCGTCCGGATATATTTTATCGAGAAGATACCAAGGATATCGAAAGCGGCTAGAGAGACTAAGCCCCAGCGAATATACGGCATGGCAAGCATTTCCGGGATGAGGCCTAGCAAAGTCACCTTGTATACTGCGAAAATACGCAAGGCCGGTCTGAGGTGAACTTTGACCACTACACAGGAATAACGACATACTAGTGCCGAGGGCATGGACGTTTGCCCCAATCACCATCAAGAGTCCGACATGACGATGAAGATAATTGAGCTGGGCGGATTATTAGCTCAAATGCTCCAACATTGAGTCGAGCTCCAAATACGAACCTTCTCGTACCCAACACCGACGAGCAGCCCAATTATGTTGTTCTTCGTAGCGAAAGCATACACAAAGGGGATCTGAGACGCAAGGACCCACCCAATGGGTATCGAATTCAAGAATATGTTCGTTTCGGAAAAACCAACGAAAAAAACAGCAAAAGCATACCCCACCATGAGGAGGGTCTGTACAACAGTATAATTCCCGAGGACGCGATACCGCAAGATCGCTGCCGCGGGGTGTCTGAGAGACAAGTGTATAGGAAAGTGCCATTGTTTGTTGAGAGGATTATCCGACCCGAGAGTGGGGATGGAATGTCGCAATGACCCACTCTCTTTGGACTGCAGCATTATTGACCGATCCAACCCGGACTCCGTCTCCGTGGAAGAGCGTAGGAGATAACCCTGGAATGCCTCGGAACGATTATTCGCAATGTACACCCACGCGCGGGGAAGATTGAATAATGTAAAGGTGAGGATCGCGACGTTGATGAAAATAAGTAGGCCAAACACCAAGGAGCCACTGCCATAGACAATGTAGCCGTTGGGAACAGGATATAGCGGAGCCGGATAAGAGGCGAGTTCTTCGGGCTGCATGGTTGTTAAAGTTGTCGTTACAGGCGGATGTCTAAGAGGGTCGAACGGGCTTGAAGAGCGCCGATGAGTCGAGTGGAGACTACCAGTAACTTTTCAAACCGAAGGTCGACGACGTCCGGGATGACCAGAGATAAGATGGCGGATTCCGTCAGGAGCGCAAAGAGACAGCAATTCCGGATGACTTTAATAAGAATCCAAGTCCCCATGGTGTGCCAACAGTGCTGCTACCCGCGCCAAGCCAAAGCTATATGTCTGTACCTGAGATATCATTCCCACACTGGGGGATAATTACCTCAAGTGTGATTGTCCCATGGACTGTGACACTCGCCGGTGATGGAGCATAGATCTGTCCGATTCGAAGTCGAGATGTCAACTGGGTCCGAGACGGTAGAGTCGTACGTTCGGCCGAATGTATCTGCGAGTGCCGAGTCTTTCTTTGCATTACATATTGCCAGATGGCTCCGATACCAGGCGGAAGGTGGTTGTTTGAAAGGTCAAGCCAGAAAGTTCTGGAGGGGCGTCGCGATGAATGAGATTCCAGGCTGGGGCTTCGAGTTCGGGCGAGCGTACATATTCCTCCACCGTTTTGGTCCGTGTTGGGGGACTAGTGGGGGCGTGGATGGGGCGCCAACATGTTGTAAGTGCCCAAGTTGATCAAGAAGTATTAAACGCCTGAGGTTCAACCCCTCCAGGCGAGCAGCTCCGTCCCAGCGGATTCCCAGCCGTTAGGCTCAAACGCAGGACTCACAAAAAAGGTCAACAAGTGACTTTTGTATGCAAGAACGGCTAGTCTCGAGCCTACCACGCATATAACTTGGTCTAGCCCTATTGGAAAAATCATTTCGTCTTCCGACATCGCAATGGAACGACAGTTTTATGATATGGGGTTTGCGGTAACTGTGAAATAACCCACTGGTAGCTAAAATGAACACCATCACATCGGGGGGAAAGTAGCTCTCACATCATGGCCCAGTGCATCTTGCCCAGTGAGCACTGAACCGGCGCTTGGGAATTCCCATGATGCTATCAAATGAACAAAGAAGTGTGTGGAGAGAAAGTGAAATAGCGTGAGACAATCAGGCGCTTCGGTCCTTCGGACAACGTAGTTGGCGCTCTGGCGGGTTGCTTTCGTTGCTTTCCAACTCCCTGGTTCTTGAAAGGACCTAATGTTACATGAACACCATGTCGTCCGAAGCCAAGCAAGTCTTGAAAGCTCGGCGTCCTAATGCTACTCGGAAATGTCAAAGCTGTGATGAAAACTTGAAGAACTGTGCTCTTAAGTTCCAATGCATGAGTTTTTAGGTCTCAGGGCCCAAGGATAGCCTTGTTAGCAGTGGCGCAATTCATGGATCAAAGTGACCAATTGAAGGAATCGTTTATAGCGAGGGACACGTCTTGATACGCACGTACCATCAGGACTATCGCTTGATATCATAGGAACCATGTCAGCTAGTACAAACGAGCAGCATTTGACTCGGATTGCTTGGACACTCCTCCAGGCATAGATGGACCAGGCATCGGACTGCGAGAGCACGCACGTAGCTGTCAGAGTACTTACCTGAAGTACTTCCCATGTAGATATCTATATCTGCGCAAGTGATCAGGTCGATTTTAGTCACCTATCCATCACATCAGTAGCTACACAAGGTTGAGCTTGTGTTGCGGGTAGGTCGTGGATAAAATACTAGCGGGAATGATAGAATGATACCACCATTGTCAAATCAGAACTCACTCATGCACATGACCAAGATGAGTCACCAACAATCATAGCATCCCTACTATGCGAGAATCTACGACTGTGTGACCGCCAACGCCTTGTTTGTAGCTTGTGGCTCAGTGACTTTCCGTGGGCTCGCCGCTTGCCACTCCATCTGCCACCGTGTCTCCAAGCTCCGTTTCAGGTCGTCGACCTTATTCAAAGTCCAGAACCACCGCAAGGACCGCCCCATCCTCTCCCGCATCCTCAGTGTAGCACATTCTCCCCCTCGAACCATCGAATGAGTCAACCCGACATCGGGAGATAAGCCAGAGCGGGGACGGATCATACGCATCGCTCGGCCGTCGCGTCGACGCAAAATTTGCGAATACGGACCGCCTCGGGATCAGAGCCTATGTTACACTGCCCTCGAATGTGGCCATGGACAGATGCTTGAACGAATTTGCTCCAAGTGCCAGCCCTGGCATTCGGTATGGAAAACACAATATGCGTATCAATTGAAATGGTCAGAGTGTTCTTGGTGGAATGTACTGGGCCCTGGTAAGGTGAGGCACATGAGAACTGTAGATCGTTGGAACGGAGTGGTGAGGCATGCAGGTCCCAGGAGTCTCACGCGGGTCGAACCAGTGACGGGGTCGATGACGGAATTTCTGAGCAGAGACCAATACGCAGGCTCATTGTCTCATGGAGAGGCGAAGCTCATCCGTCTCACTGTCATCCGGAATAATGTATGCCTGCACGAGTTGCTGACTGGGAACAGAGTTAGCATGCCGAACTATGATGATGTGTGTCCCTGTAAGCACGATCTCCTCGTAACGGCGACGGAAAACCCGAAGTAGCGGTGGTATACCCTGTATAATTACCGTTTCGGTCCGGAGGTCCGGAAACCTGTAGGAAGTGTGACTTCGAATATCACGTTGCCGCTCTTGATACGAAGAGTCACAGCACTGCCCAAGAAACTTATAGGAACGTCAGAGATAGTGCCCCGAATCATCATCCGCTTGAAACTCGAGCAGCTTTCTATGAGCGGCAATTGTAAGTTATAGGATGCGCTTTCAAGTTAAAAAGTCAAGTACGCGCGGACTCTATCTCCTGGATGACCGTCTAATAGAGTCCCACGTAGAGCAAATGTCCTCAATATCCATGGGTCGTCCCATTGCCATAATGTCTGTCGAGAACCCGTATCGATGTCGTGCGACACGAGCTGCTTCATTCCTTTGCAAACGATCAACCGTCTCCCACAGACCCACTTGTAGTAGCCAATAGGTCCTATGGGCAGGGCTGGTTCAGGGACGACCACATGCGTGGAGACGACGTTGATGGGTCGCGTTGCCCAACGCTGTGCCAATCGTGCAGACTGGGCAAGGGAGTGTTGGAGGAACTTGGGTTGACTGCCACGAAAATGACCGCTGCACTGATCAGTAGGTGCTGCAGAAACGTGTGTATTACCGGACTGTATCAACATAAACATAAATGCAAGCCGCCGACGGTCCTTCAGAGCTTCAAACCCCACCAATCTGACGATCACGACCCTCGGGCAACCTCTCCAACTGACGCTTGCTCCGGGTCCTGGGACGGCGCTTCGCGTACCACTCCCATGCAAGACGGACGATCTCACCATCAGCATCGTACGGTATGGGGATCTCGCTGTACCCAGGTCGTGCGGTGGGGTGGCGGACGTAGACAGCAGAGCATGTTTGGAACGAGACCTCGGCATATGCAGGAAGGAAAATGAATGGAGAAGCGTATAGAGGAAGGTGGAACGGCGTAAGACCATCAGGTGTTTTAGACACCGCTGCTTGCACTTTGACGGGAGGCTCGTTATTACTTTCGTCACTTTCCGGTTCCTTGGGTGGTTTTGGTTCTTGTAAGAACCTAATCTCCGCTGCATTCACGGATACCATGTCGCCTGGAGCCAAGCGGGTATTGGCGTCCGAATGCTACCCGGGAGAAGAGAAGAACATGTCACGTCGATATAGCACACGGGTCTATGGGCATGACGCGCACCAATTTGCCATTAAGCAACACATGGCCATGAATCACTAATCTCCGTGCCTCGTACACGCTGGACGCGAAGCAACACCTGAAGATGAACACGTCTATCCGTCGCTCGACTTCGGCCATCATCAAGCTTCCCACCGGCGCGAGGCCTTTTTCGTCTTCTTCCTTTTTCCTCCGTTCCGCTCGCTCGAGTTGCTCTGTCCGACCGGCGAACTCGTCCAAAACCATGCTAGCGTTGTTTTTCATCTGTAGGCGGGGACGCACGTCCGGGAGCGTGGCAGGGAGATACCATCGTTTGAAGGTTTTCTCGGGAATGAAGTCGCCGTGGTAGGCACGTATGAGTGCCTTTGCTGTCCAACGTTGCTGGAAAAGCGTCTGGTTGGTTCGGCTGAAGGATACATGCTGCTGTGCTACAAATGCGCGTGCCCAAACGCTGTAAAGATTGTCTAGTGACCAACTCTGATACACGACTCAGTAATCTTATTTGGGGGGTAAAACTGGAATTGGCGTACCATGCGCGGCAGACACCTCTTGATGTTGAAGACATTTGGGTCCCTCATAGTAGAATATCCTACCCGTCGCCGCGTTGCCAGTCAACCTTGGTAAAAGCGAAGTTCACACGCAATCAGTAAATTGAGTGACTAAGTAACTAGGAAAACGCTACAAGAATTATGTACCAGACAGACAGGATGCACGGTGTATGTCATGACATGGATTTGATACTACTTAGCCTGACCACGAGCGGGAGGAGCGAGACATTCTCGCTCGACGCATAGTACTGTACGCAATCCAAATGAAACTGCAATTGCATCAGGTTAAGCGATACCAACCGCAGAAGAGGTGGATCACATTTACCTTGAACCTAAGAAGACCAGTGAGATAGATATTCGTTAATGTGAGCATAAGCCACATACCAGTGGTTAAAGTTCGATTCAAATTTTTTCAAGAAATCCCAGCGTTTGCCCATTGCCTGATCCCCATCACCCGATTCCGCAGCCGAGAGTGCCTGTGATGCGGATTTCGTAAAGGACGACGAATAGAGCGCAAACGTCGAACATGTCACGATCATGCGTGAATACGCCTGTTGGACGACTGTCTATCAGCAGCAACATCACTCCGCACGACTTCCACCTACCCTGAGCAGTTTCGCGCTCGTCAACATACATTCCTTCAAACATGTATCCAAAAAATCGACGTGATCCCTCAGTAACTGATCCACCGTCGTCACTTTTGCAAGTTTCGCCTCTAGAGAGCGCCAGTTAGGCTCCAAGACTTCAAATGTTACAAAGGCCAATATCTGCTGAACAAATGCCAGCATGCGCGCGCGAAGCAGTAATACGCGGAGTCTCCACTGCTCGAAATCGGGATGGTTAGGAACGGGTTTGCGCCACGCTGCTGTCTTTTGCTCAATCCACATTGCGGCAAGCGACTGTTCAACGTTTTTGAGGTGCAAAAGAAAACGGAAAAGAAGTTGATAGCGTAGGATGGTCTTGCGTGAGATTACAAGTGAGAGGGGGAATTTCACCGTATAATCGAGTGCGAGGGCTTCGATGGCTGTGAAGTGTGAAATTACGAGTGATCGTATGTGTCGTTCTTTCAAGTCTTACCTAGCATTGGCTTTTTCTCGTCCCTGTCTTTATCCCGGTCCTTCTTTGCGTCCTCTTGCCCTACACCATCTGGCGCGCCTTCCCCGTCATCGCCTCCAATGACACCACTCACACTGATAACTTTCAACAGCCATTCGTATAACCCCGTGCTGGCGATACTGACTTTCACATCCTCTCGGAAAAGTGCGTCTTCACTCGTAAGCGCGAGGTCAAGTAGACTTTGCAACTTCACAATGCTGGCCAATTTTGCGGGCTTTTTAAGCTCAGCGTGTGCGAGGTCGAGCAGGTGCGTAAGGAACGAGGATTGCGACAAGAAAAAGTATCGTTTTAGGGAACGCAAACGAGGAATAAGTTGTTGATCTCGTAGCAAAAGTTGTAGCAAGGTATGGTTGGCGTGCGTATACGCATCTTCAACGAACTTGTACAGCCTGAACAATGGTCAGCTATCAAAACAGATGCATGGAATGAAAATTTACTTTTGGTCATCCATGGAGAGCTGTTGTTCGTTCACTTGGTGTTGACTTGCCTGCAGTTCTATACCGCATTCACGAATGACATTCAGGTATTTACCAGCGAGAAGGACCTTGTATTTCCACCCTTCGAGTGATGGAGGAATACATGCACCGCCTGGCAGTCTACCACCCGGAGTCCTTGGTGGTGGGACACCGGTGTGCTGTCGTTTCGACGATGATGTCGAGCCATCACGTAGCTGTACACGGTAAAGGAGTCACGAAGAATGTCAAGTAATACACCGACTAACTCACCGTGTACCGTCTCTCCCAATACTCGTCTGTGTAATCCACCTCCAAAATACCTTTACTGATAAATTTGCTCTCCTTGACGCAAAATTCCTCATACGGATCGTGCAACCTTCCTGTCGTTATCCATTCACGAAGCATTTGTGCATACGGAATCCCAGCCGCGCTCAACAATGTACCGAACACTTTGCACGCCGTTGGGTCTCCAGACATGCTCTGCATCCGTTCGTAGATAATGGTGAGCACCTCTCCACCTTTGACAGGCACGGCTGCACCCGTCGAGGATTTGGTAATCTCAGAAAGTACAGCTTTCAACTTCGCACCACCTAGACCAAGAGCTTCGTCTCGCGCGTTTTGCTCTTCATCTACTGAGGAAGAGGAAAGGGAAGAGGCATCGTCATCGTCGGTGTTGGCAAGTTCAAGGACCAGTTGGTAGATCAGGGAAAGCGTATGGACCGTCGGATGGATGTAAAACCAAAGTTTCTGCAGAGTGAACTGTGGGGATGTATTAAACGCATGTTCCAATTGGGATAAAAGGGTCTGGTACTCCTACATAGCAAAGCGGCCATTAGAATGGTTTTCCTTCAGGGACATGACGACGAACCTTGAGCATGTCCCGGATAGCAGCACAGAGCGCATGATTAACGAGACCAAAGTCCAGATGACTCCGACTTTCCACAAATGCAGATATAGCAGTATAGTATGTACCAAGAGGGAGGACGCGTTCTGTCAGATCCCGAAGGGACGGATCTAAGGAAAACACATTGGCTATCTGGTACGATGCAGAGACCGCCCAGAATGTCACATTTCTGAGACAGACTTACCCAGCGGCGATGATACGACAAAGCGGATCCCTAGCAGAGGATCGTCATCCTCTGGCGAGTAATCTGGATGACATGTCACATGTGTGCCTTCAATACCCTGCAGTGTTTGAGTCGGTCTTAAACGGTCACGACCGAGACGCGTCACTCACCATCAACACATACAACAAATCTTCCAGGATGATAGCCTCCTGTATGTCGATAGGGAGATGATCCAGTATATCCTCTCTTTCCTTTCCCTTGCTCTTTGGAGTGGAATTCGTTGCCCCAACACGAGAATTTAGTGGCGCGCGGACAAACGATGTCTCGGCAATGAATGACGACTCGTTACCTGTGGTTGGTCATGAATGACGCCAGGTATGGATAAGACAACCGAAACACGCACTTTTTACTCGGGTTTCGCGCGAATTGTGCACACGAGAATCGATTTCTTCGTCAATGTCATCGCTCAATCGCCTGTTCCTCCTGACTGACGCGATTGTGCCCGTGATCTATAACCATCAAGTGTCGGTGATGTGACCAGGGAAATACTAGATCCAAATAGCATACTTTGGTGTACTCCTTGGCGGATAAAGTGAGGTTGTTTTTCCGCGGCGGACGTGCCCTAGGAGTGTACGGGTCCATGTCGATCGAAGGTAAAACGCGTCAACCGAAGTGTGAGAAGACAGCACACCTCCAATATGTGGCTGTGCGGAGTCTCATCGCCAGTCACACTCACCGGGCTGGCAGAATCTCAGGCTCAACTGGTAAGCAATGATCTGTGTACTGCACGTCACCGCTCCTGAAGCGAACTAGTGACCATCGGACAATGAGACTCTGACACAAAAAGTACTCAAGTCGACGATTGAGGTTATACTCGGTCGAACATCAAGGAGTTAGGTTGGTAATCTCAGCGGGCGTGTGTATGAGCATCAGACGGTTTCTATCATCCTTGATAGAACGAACTCTCCAAATGGGCGGGCTTCCAACGCCATGAGCTTCCAACGCCATGAAATCACGCTTACCCCCTACTTAGTAGTTATCCGCGTCATCCATATGAGAGTGGCATGCAGACGAGTGGCACCTTGCACGGACAATGTGTTTCATATTGCACCCTCTGAATCTGGCAACGAGCCCATGCAGTGAGTCGCTGGCCGTTTTATGTCGTAAAGTGGCATGCCCAGGTTCTCCCTTTGCAGCAGTGGGAGTGACAGCCTCTTCGAACCAGTGGAACTTTCGAAGTAGCTGACATTCATACATCAGCACCATTCAAATAGCAGATCTGTCCTATTCGCAACGCGTCGACACAGAAATGAACCATAATAAAACGTTGATTGCATGTTTACGCTGCAGTTGAATGCAGTCATCTCGCCATTTCAGTACATCTAATCCTGAACGGAAAGGTAGTTTCCGGAAAAGAATTCTGCAAATCAACCCAAGAACGGGTTACCATCCAAAGACTCTGGCGACCATCAAAAGTCTATGCGTCAGCTTAGAATCCAGCCTTTGAAAAAATTAACGCACTCCTCATGGAACTGGATGCCACCAACGGCTTTCTTCGAGTTAACATCAATCATCCGCACAGCACGAGCCACGTCCTCGCCAAGACCAGCGGCTCCACAGACACCAATGAATGCACCGTGTGTACCACCTTTGTTCATCATGGATACGGCTAGTTCGTCCAGACGTTTCTCGATATTTGGACGCCCAGGGGTGAGGGTGATACTGGGCGGGAGTACAAGTTTTTCAAATGAAGCTGTAGTAGCACGAGTGTAGAATACCGAGATGCGGACTGCAGCGGGACTGCTTTGGGATATAAGTGTAGCGAAGAGAGGAATAAATTGTTCCAAGGCAGCTGGGAAAGCGGATCAGCTTCTTGGAAACATTCACAAAGGTGGACAAAGCGGCAAACCTGGGTCTTTAATGCTCCAGATGAGTTCGATGACTTTAGTCCTGCTTCTATCACCAGCTAACACGAGATCCTGAAGCGCAGATAACGCGAACGTCACACCACTTCCCCCAGCTACGAACATCGCCCCCGAGTAGTTCGGAATAGTTGTGTCACCGACGCCACCTATCAAATCGAACTTAGCTTTGATTGCAAAGGCCGACGATCGGGGACGTACCATATGGTCCTTCGACCATCACTTTAACCCTTTTCACAGGCTCCTGACTGTGCTCACTAGATTCAGTCGTCCGCGCCATATTATACAATCTGTTCGTCCAACTTCCGGTCCTTTTGCACATCAGAACCAAGCCTTCTTCCGTGTTGGTTGCGCTGGCAATCGTGAACGGGTGCACTTCGATCATGCCACAAAGACCCATAGCGGTGGAAAGAACGCGTAGACGAACATGTTGGCCAGCGCGCCAACCCGTCCTCAGGGAAGGAATGTCCACTCGTGTGAGCCCCATCTCTGGGATTGTTTGAATGGCTGCAGTAGTAAAACAAGTCTTGATGGCACGAATAACGTGGTCAACTCCGTAGACAACAGCGCCCCCGATAACAAAAGGGACACAAGCATCCTTGTGGTAACATGCCTACAGAACAACAGCAGTCAGTTGTGCAAGTAGAGGCATCTATGAACCACCTACAGCGAACAACGCCAGGATCAGTCCGACAAAGTGCGTCCCGAAGAAGAGATTGTAAGATTTCGTCCGGACACAATGTATAGAGAAGAAACCGAGGAGATCAAAACAGACTAGAGCGACGAGGCCCCAGCGTACAAACGGTTCGTCGAGCCTATGTAAGACGACCCCCGCCATAGTCCATTGGTATACTGTGAAAGACCGATCTGAGCTAAAATTTTCCAACGTGCACGGTTAGGAGTAACAGCTTACTAAAGCCGATGGCATGGACGTTTGCTCCGATAACCATCAAGCGACCGAGATGACGATGGAGATAATTGAGCTGGGGGGATTATTAGCTCAATTGCTCCAGCTTTGAGTTTCAAACACGAACCTTCTCATACCCAACACCGACGAGCAGCCCAATTATGTTGTTCTTCGTGGCGAGAGCATACACAAAGGGGATCTGAGACGCAATGACCCACCCAGCGCGTTTGGGGTAAGAGAATGGGTTTGATTCATAAAACGCAGCATAAAAAACTGCGGCAGTATATCCTGCCATCAAGACGGTTTGTACAACAGTATAATTCCCAAGGATGCGATAATGGATAAAACTTGCTGCGGGGTGTCTGAGAGATAAACACATAGGAAAGTGCCATTGTTTTTTGAACCTCGCAGCCGACTGAAGACCGGGGAGGGGATGATGAAGTGGCACCTTCTCTTTGGATTGCAGCGTTGTCGATGAGGCAGACCGATCCATCCTGGATCCCGCGGCAGAGCGCAGGAGATAAACTTCGGACCGATTGTTCGCAATGTATACCAAGACACGGGGAACATTGAATAATGTAAATGCGAGGATAATGATGAGGATGAAAATATCCAGGCGATACACCAAGGTGCTATCGGAAACGGGAGGCTCCGAAAGCGAAAGAGAGGTGAGTCCTTCGAGTTCCATGGTAGTTGGAATGTCGCTGCAAGAGGATGTTAGAGGGAAACAGGCCAGAAAGGAGGTGAAGAGCGCCGACGGGTCGAGTGGTGGTACAACTGGTCGGAAGACTACCAGAAACCTCTAAGACGATGTTCTGACGATCAGTGGGGGAAATGGCGAATGCCGTTAGGTGCACAAAGAGATAAGCATTATGTGTAGCCTTTTATAAGAATCCGAGTCTCTGTGGTGTGCGAGCAATGCTGTCACCCGAGCCAACGGAATTAAACATGTGGTAGCTGTGATATCGGGATAAGAACCTCCAGTGTGATTGTTCTATGGACTAAGACCTCGGCAACGTACCTAGATCTGCCCGAATCGAGGTCGAAATATCCGAGACAGGAAGATCATGCGTTCGGCAGAGTGTATCCGCGAGTGATTGAGGTCAAGTCCTTGCATTACATACCGCTAGACGGCGGGCAAACCCGCCCACTCGATACCTACTTCAATTGACCCGAAGGGTCGAGCCAGAAATTTGACGGTGCGGCAGCTCTGCACATAGAAAGCGTTGGGGACTCATAGAAAGAACCTGGGTCCAGTCTATTCCTCTTCCTTTTTGGTCCGTGTTGGAAGATTAGCGGGGAGTATGACTTGCCAGTGGAAGATAAGAGGTAAGCATCATGGTTGCATGTCACACCGCGTCTGCGGAGTACCAAACGCCAAAAGAAGACTCGACAAGTTACAGGTGTGTCCGCTTTCTGCTAAATCGCGCAAGTGATTCGGACGAAGAAAAACCCGCAAGCTCTGTCAAGCTCGGTCCCGGAACTACTCATTTATGTACTTGTACAGCATGGTCCCAGGCTGCCTGAAGAGTGAGAATTGCCCTTGAAGTGTTTGGTACCAAAGCTCCAAAGAAATGCATGCATGCACGAGTGATCAAGATTCAAGATTCAACAGCATCCACATGTCCTCATGAAAGACGATTCTATCCCGACAAAGTCATGTGCCAATGTTATACGGCAAACTGGGATAGTACAAAGTTTGTGCTCTATGAAACTTCACGTTGGACCTTGGTTTTGTTGAAGTTGTTTTGAATATCCTTTGGTTATCGCGATATGTCGTAATAATGTCGTAGTATGTAGCGTGAGTGTTTTATACCTGTTTGCAAAAAGGTACGCCGCGAGAGTGGAAAAAATCAGGAGTTGCGTGATCTCTACTGGTGCTCAATTCACCACAACAATGTACCGCAAGATTGGTCGTGACATCAAGATAGCCATAAACCTGTACGAACGTGGCCGCCTGTCCTTAGCCAACATCCTCAACTGCCTTGAGATCTCCGAGAGGACATTTTGGTGTATCCGCAAGCTCTGGACAGAAACTGGAGATGTCGTTTGTCACAACCACGGTATCCCTGGTCGGAACTCTGGCAGAGTTGGGGGGAGGCTTGGAGCTCGCTCCAAGCCTCACTCGGAGTCGGCAGCCTGATTCGAAGGTTCGGGACCCAGGTTGCCTTCAGGTTCATCATGGTGATCTCCAAGTTGGGACTCTAAGTCTTGAAGAGTCATCTCCGAGTCGGAGAGCTTGTCGGTGTCGAAGATGGATCCATGGGCCATGGTGTAACATTTGATGAACAGATAACTAGAAAGCTGCCTACGCTTTATTTTTATCATTTCTTATGTGGGTTGCGGGAATTGGCTCATGAGCGGTGCAACAGCGCCGAAATAAGGAACCGAATCACAGACGTCAACGACGTCCTGTTTCGCCCACTGCCAGTGCTTGCTGCACGTAGTTTTTTCCCGTACAGAAGTAGGATAAGGGCGGTGGGAAACCCGATGCAACTGATGCAGGCCAGTAATAAACTGGCGTTACGAGTGCCGAAATGAGTGTACAAGGGAATGCCCAGACTAGGGGAAATCGTGGAAACGACGTTACGAAAAGCACAGTTCGCGGCAATTACGGAGGCTGATTGGGTTGGGTAGAGGTCGATGTAGTAGTTGAGCAAAGACAGCTGCAGGAGAGTCATCCCCATTCCCACTGGAACACCCGACAAAACTGGAACGAGCCAGTAGACGTCCGGGCGGGCAGACAGTGCGAACCACAACATGCCAACTGGGTAAAAAGTGATGAGAATGAGACACTAGGTAAACGCCCTTCTGGCGGTATCTTCCTTTTCCCACCGGACTGGACTAGGATGGCATGCTGGTGAGCTTCGTACTGGGGTTCGAGGACTCGGATACAGAAATAGATCAGGACACCAAGGAAGTTCCCGAGCCAGGGCGCAATGAACACCAAGCTAGCCTGTTGGCGTGACATGGGATAATGGGACTTGTAAACGTGCGGGTAGGCCTAATCATAATAATGAAGTATGAGATGAATGACGAAGCCATGATTACTCAAAATTTACCTCAAGAAGTAAAAACAAGAGGCCATGGATGAACGCGTGATAGAGGGTGGTCTAAGTAACGATTGGCTCATGTCGAAGCATTGCTGAGAGATGTCAGCATTAACCTTAAACTGACTTAATAGAATGGTCATACTGATAGGGGTAGAAAGCGCTTTCCCCAAGATGCCCAACGGTTGAGCGGGATTACGTCTAATGGGTAAACCCAAACCTTGTTCCCGGGCAATTCTTCTCCGTATTGCATTGACTTCCGTTTCAGGAAGACAGTGATGATTGCAGCCCACGCAGCAATCCCCCCCATCAGCCAGCGCCAGTGCACGATATTACCGAGCAAGGATGATGGCACTGGACCAATCGTAGGTGCACCTTGGAGAACAACCGTGAATAGGGCTACGAGGGGACCACGCTCGTCGGGACTGAACATGTCCGCAAGAGTACCGCCATACAAGGTGAAAACAGCAGACCCGATTAAACCTGCCAATGCACGACAACTTAAGGAGATCATCGTCGGAGACAGCGCAGCAGCCAGGGAGAGATAATTAAGTGTGCACCGATGATCAACTGGGAAGTGACTTACAGACGAAGCCTACAGATGCACCAATGTACACGGGTCGACGACCATAAAGCTCACTCAAGGGGCCACCAATCAGAGGCCCAAAAATTGAACCCTGACAGGATAGTGTCAAGTGGGGAATGCCTCAACAACGCAAACACATACGAAGTCATAAAGGCCGACGCCAAGTGTGGCAATGATGTTTGTTGTCTGGAAATGCTCTTGGATCTGCTGCTGCATGCCTGAGTCAGCCTGACTGTACCCAAGTCAGGCACAATCGTGAATCACAGATCAAGTCATCCGCTCACATAGGAGGTGAGGGTAACATCACTGCAGAGCAGATCTTAAGTTCTGGGACAGTACAACAGAGATATGGAACACTGACATGGGGTGCGATCAAGTTCCATATCATAAGGGCGACCGTCCATCGTCGCCACTTGCTCCATCGCCGGGGATCGTGCTCGAAGGTCAGCACGCACGATGGGACCTGGGACATGTATGTGGGCAAGAGCGTCGATGGATGAACTGCCATATTACTTGGTAGAATTTTTATACTCGCCAATAAAAGCCACTCGTAACGAACCCCTTGGAGTAAGGAGTTCAAGTTAGCCGGGCAAGCGGTGCCTCTGAAATTTTTCATCACTCAAGGAAAGCCTTGAGTCACATCGTTAGTTACTTGATTTTAACAGGACGAATGTAGAAGGATCCTGACCGCGCGTGTGGAACGACGTAATCGGCTGCACATCGACCCTCTAATACGCCAGGGTGTGCAGTATTCGCCGCATGCCAATTGGGATAGAAAAGGAGGTCTGACTCCTGAGAGGCTTCCGAACTTCTGAAGGTGGCAAACGTGAAACTTTCGAAGTTCCGTTTGAGTCGGTTGCGTCCGCCATCATCAAGTTATCGGTGACTGGTCATTACATAATACCACTAACTGGACAGCTCCCGACTTGAGCTGGACCTGAGTCAATATTCAATATTTAATCTTCAAGCTGCTGTGATGATCAGTACATGGCAGATACTTCTACTCTTGCCCATGTTCCTAGACAAGTGGGGTAGGTTACCAGGTCGTTTTTTTTTTCAGGACACTGACAGAAGTCGAACATGTTCTGGCACCTTGAACATTGACAGCGTCGTAAGTGCCAGTAGCTATACGACGATACAGGGACAAGGACCGTCGGTGATTTAAAATCCAGGACTTGTCAACGATCCCGCCAAGTTAGCCTTTCACACCGAGCCTATCAGTCGTGGACTTGCTTCTAATGTTATGAAGGACTCGCTGCTGAACGTCATACTCTTCCTGGAATGATGACGGATAATTAATTGCAAGGGGTCGGGTCCAAAGATTTTGGACGTCTGCTGATCAAGATCTGTTTACCGGACCTGGAATGCCTTCGAGGACGACATTTGTCTGGTTCAAACATGTGCTACCGAGATCGTGTCGGAACTTACAAGTTGATTAGCTGTTATGAACATGAGATGTCTCATGGGGGTAACCATGCCCAAGAGCCGCATGAACTGCCATCCTCATATGGTTGCCAACCTGGTTGGGTATCATAGACTGGGTCTTCTAAGATCAACTAGTCATATGCATGTCATGTCTGCCTTGTCACTGGGTTCTCATATCCTACCAATATCTGGTGAACCCGCATAGGACATGATTACTAGCAGTTTCCATGGGGCTTTTAGAGCGCGTTGAAGACTTGCATCTAAAATGAACTGGGATAATTGGGATGGGCCTTGGCACGTCACAATGGAAGAGAACAAAGACGGCGGCCATTCCGGAAAAGGCAACAAAGGTGGTGCGACCCCTCCCCAGACTCTGACATTGACGTCGTTATGGCCTTTGGTTGTCTGGTAAAGTCTCTATTACCGAAGTCATACTACTTATCTATATTGACACAGTTTGCCCGAGAAGTCGTGACGTCGCATCTCAAGTCCGAGTCCGCCGGTTTGGTTCAAGAACAATGACACGTTTCCATACACGTTGCCGCCCGGCTTCATTTCCGGTGTCGCCTCGCATTCTGTACATAATGGGTGCGGCACCCACCCAATTGTGGTGGAGTCCACACCTTGCTTATCGTCTGGCAGGTTCTAATTGTTCCGCAGCATCGAGTCGTCTCTCTTTCAGCCATCACCAACAGGCTTTCGTTTCTCCGTGTCCTAGTTCTCTCTTTTCTCCACAGGCCATCGACTTGGTCTCGGAATTTCACTCCTCAGTGCTCCGTCTTTTCTCGGTTCATCATCGGACGGCGGGGATCCGTCCCAGGACTCTGCCTTTTTCTCCCCCTCCTTGCCCATCCACACTCCTTAAGAAGTACCGCGCACTCCATCGACTGGCATCATTTATCTCTTATAAACAAATCATCCCCATTTCAACTTCAAGGACGTCTTTCTAGGTCCCAGGATGCCTGTTAACCCTTCCAACCTCGTCCTCCACATCGACATCCTCATCGCCGCCCTGGTTACCGTGTTCGCACTTTCAACGCTCCCGCGTGCCCTTGCGCGCTTTTCCTCCGCAACCGAGTGGAGACATGGACATATTCTCCGCTCAATACGCCTTGGAAGCAGGCGTCTCCGTGGACTGCGAACCAACCAAATCTCTAACCCGCGTTTACAGGATCCAGGGCCACTCAATGAAAAACATCTATCGCCGCAAGTCGCCTCTTCCTCCGGACATGAATATCTGCCGGACGGTGTCTTGTCTGAGGAGTCGCATACGTACTTTTCCCACACGAACCTCCTCCGGCATGGCTCTACACGCACTTTGGGCTCAGCATCGAACCTTCCTCCACACGTTCGCGCATGGTCGTCGGTCCTTCCGCAGATGGGAGGCTTTTTGCGATACCGGCTCGATGCCGGGTTCAGCGTGGGCCAGGCGCTCATACTAGGACTATACGCAGCCATCCTCGTGTATGCGGCGTTCTTATCGAGCAATCCTTTTGAAGATCCGGCCAGGATGGCCTTTGTAGCCATGTCGCAGATTCCGATCGTGATTATACTTGGGACGAAGAATAACCTCGTAGGAATGTGCGTTGCGATGGGATATGAGAAAGTGAGTCCGAATCCGCTGATGGATAATGGGCATTTTGTGCTGATCTTGATGCATCCATTTGCGGAATTTGAGCAGCTCAACTACTTGCACCGCTTCTCGGGACTGATGCTCGTCGTGCTTTCAAACATTCATGGACTCGGTTATAGTGAATCTATCTTCGTTTTCGGTCAAGTACACAGTAAAACTGATGTTTTCATAGTTTATCGATGGACTTTTCAGGGTGTATTCACGGCAATGATGCAAATCCCTGCAAACAGAATGGCATTTGTTGCCCTGGTTGCTTTAGATACTTTGTGCTTCTTTTCATTTTCGTTCTGGAGACGTAAAGCCTACAATATTTTCTTTGTGACACACGTGGTGTGTTTCATCACATTCCTTCCTGCAGTGAGTTCGCTAGCTTGGGTGATCATCGCCACTGAACGATGCCTCATAACGCACGAGCAGGTCTACGCGCACGAGCAGCTCACGCTGCATTACATCCTCGCTGCTGCTGCAGCGTACGGCCTCGATCGCATCCTCCGCATCCTCAAAACGCGCGTTTTCTATGCCCGCATACGACCCATTCCTGATCTCGCTGTTACGCGTATCGAGATTCCCGCGCTGAACGCGGGCTGGCGGGCGGGTCAACACGTCCGGATAAGTGTGCTATCGTCGGCAATGGGTTTGGTAGGCTGGGCGGAAGTGCACCCATTCACGATAGCAAGCGTGACGAAGACGCCAGAGGGCCTTGTATTGATGTGCAAGAATGTGGGGGGGTGGACGAACCGGTTGTACGAGATGGCAAAGGTTGCTGGGTATGGGCGTGAAGCCGGTGACGAAAGTAGGACTGTTTCCGTCATGCTCGAAGGACCATATGGTGTGGCTCTTCCTCACTTCCGGGGTCGATGTTGGACTCACTTTAGGAACGAACAGGTGGTGCGGGGCACTCGGTCTTTGCGAGTTTTTCGGCCGCGATGTTTGTCGTTGGTGGCAGTGGCATCACGTTTGCACTCTCTGCAATCCAGGACCTTATTCAAGTGAGTCGCGTGCTTGCACATCATTGACTGAGTCTTGACAGCGAGTACCAGAGGGATCGTGAAGATTCGAGCAGGGTGAAGCTCATAGAACTTATTTGGTGCATTCAGGATCCTTGTGCGTCCCTTTTTTTCCTGAAAACTATTCTATACGTTGTGAGACAAAAGCTGATGAGGGGTGGATGCCACGCAGGCGCGCTCAACCCACTTGTTCCACTCTTTAGCTCGCTCATCCAACAAAGCACGCGTACGCCACTTCGGGTTTCCGTGCACTACACTCGTGCAGCAGATACTCCACCTGCAAAGGACTCCCTACCTCCCGGATTGACACTCACTGCGGGACGGCCCCGTATTGCCAAAGTACTGGACTCGGTGATTGCACGAGCGGTATCGTATGGATCAGGCGTGAAAGCATACATGAACATCTCAGGTGTTGTCGTAGGGGCGTGTGGGCCCGTGGGAATTGGAGATGAAGTCGCGGAGGCTGTGTCTGCTGTGGATCCAGGAAGGAGATGGGCTGTCGGAGGGATCGAGATACATGAGGAGTGCGTTCTCGGACTTTTTCTTTCTTCTACTGTTTGGCTAACGATGAACCCTAGAACGTTCGGGTGGTGATTATCTTCGTATTCGGCACCGTTGTATTAATAGAAATGGATCGGGTGGGTTTTTAGAGGTGCTCCGTTTTTTTCTGGTGCTGTAACCTATTTGTATACCCACTAGAAGTGGGCTAGGCAGACTATGTTGTTACCATGAAACACTCCTCATCTTTGCTATGCTTTGTAGGTATATCGACGTGTGCAATTGATAGGTATGATACCCCGTGTACGGCCGCATCTGCATCGACTTCGTCATCATCGATTTATCGATCGGTGCGAGCCAGGTGGTCGCTTTCCTTTACATCACTTGGATTACAATTCAGTGAGACAGTTACGTGCTGACCATACGGAGCTTGTGTCATCCCTGATCCTCTTCACGAACGTTCGTACCAGTATTGTCACCTGTTCTGATGGTTTGTGCCAGGGTTAGCCCGATCAGGCTCCCCGCAACTCATAAATGACGGAGATTAATATTCTCCCCATCTGGCAGTCTCCTTTTCATTGATGCTTGCAAATTGAAAATTATGTATGCGAATCTCTCGCCATCTCCTGTGTCTCAAGTACGGCGATGAATTCCTCAACCAGAGAATCCAGGGGGCGGTTGGGAAAATCAGGAACGACTTTTGTGAACATGTGAGGAACCACTGAACAGGACACGCACTAGCAGTACTACTGCGTGCCCGACTTGTTTCGCGCGACTGACGGTACTGATCCATTGATTTTTGATAAGATCTTGTTCTTGCGACGTGCGCTGATGATCATTCAATCATGCTTCATGCCGTATTTGAAGAGCAGAAACAAAGCGGGTTTCCGTCCTCCGCTACTGTTTTACATAACGAAAGTCGGTATTTCCCGGTTTTGTCAACTACTGTAACACCTCCGTGAACATCGATCGCTACAGCGGTCCGCGTCGAAGGTAGTCTGGTGACTCGACCGTCCTGCGAGACACGACTTGTCTCGTAAGACGGTCTGGTTACCTGAATAGGTTGAAGGATGAATGTTAGTAGACTGCGACATGGTATGGGCAAAAGCCCGAAGAGCTTTCCGGCCTGAAGCGCTGTCTTGGCCGATAGAGTGAGCTGCGAGGGTGGGATGGGCACCGAACAGGTCAGAAACGAGGCTAAGATCGAATGGCGCAACGGGATATCTCTCGAGATGTCCTGTTGGACGGCGGACCTGAAGAGGGAGTGGTGGGTGGGTGCGAAAAACGGCACGATGTAGGAGCTACTTAGTAGGACGCTCCGAGTCCTCAGCTGAGAGGCGAGTGGCGAAGAGCGCAAGGTCACACGTGACCGACCCAGACCGGGTTCAAACATACTATTACCAGTCAACGCTCAAACGTAACGTTCAGCGTTCAGCTGCTCAGTAACGCATTTTACAGCCTCTTCCGTAAGTACATTAATCAATATTAATCAATCCTCTGTGCCGAGTTACAACTAACGAGCATCTGTGTTCGCCATCCCCAGTGAGAATGGTTTCGGAATCGCCAATATGTGTGCCACCCGATGCAGCCTGTAGTACGTCCTATTGTCATCCAAGAATATGGTGCTTCCGGTGACACCTGACCGGGAATGCCACACAGGACCGATGTATTGATGATTGCCTATTCGGAACTTGCTCTACCCGGTCACTGCGCCAAGCACCGCACACCCGGACGCGAACAACATTTCCCATGCTAGAAGAGGTTAAGTCTGATTGCGCCTATGACATCAGAGCGACATTTGCCGCTGCGCCCCATCGAATCAGAAAAATAGCGGTGGCTCCGTGTTAGCGATCCATTCTCCTCGCGCATTTTGCGATTGGTCGCTCCACAACCGGGATCTACTAACCCAAGCGGGAGTGACTCTGGGCAGTACTTTTACGGGGGTGCCCCGACCAAGGTATAAAGGTTTCGCGTTGCCAACTGACCGGCCATTCCTTTCCTTTCGACGCTTGCACTGTGTAGATGTCCTCAGTGCCTTCGTATGTGTTGAGCGGTGAACACGACCCTCGTCAGTGGAGCAAGTGGCGACGATGGGCCATTGCCTTCGTCATCTGGCATTCCATTGCACCCGTGTAAGTGCTCTGGCGCGCACCAGGTTGCTGAGTTCTCATACCCGTTCTCCTTCCCCAGTGATCTTGCTGTGACATTTTATGTAAGGCGATTAACACGTCCGCAGGTGGATGCGTGCTGAATATTAGACATAGTCGGGGATTCAGCAGCAGATCCAAGATGATTTCCACACGACGGAATCCATCGTCACCCTTGGCGTGGGCCTCTACAACTTTGCAAGTCGATGAACGCAGCGTTTACTTGCTCATTTAACATTTACATCAGGGGGCCACCTTCGGTCCGCTCATCGCCAGCCCGCTTAGTGAAATATATGGACGTCGGCCGGTCTACGTGACGTCGATGGTGGGATTCACCAGTCAGTGACTTGCATCCCCGTCATCCTGTGTGCGACTGACACGCCATAGTACTATCGCTGTGCACAGCGTTGTCTCCGTCCGTGTTCATTCTCCTCGGGTGTCGCACACTCGGGGGTTTGATCGGTTCCGGAGTATTCTCCCTCTATGGCGGTTCACTGTCGGACATGTTCAATCCTCTTGAACGTGCGCCGCTCGTGGCCCTCTTTACTATTATGCTGCAGGGTGCACCCACTTTTGGTCCTGTGCCAGCCTCGCTCCTTGGCGCGTTTGTACCCTGGCGTTGGTTGATGGGGTTCATCACCGTCTGGGCTGCCCTCCTCGCGGGACTTCTCGTGCTCCTCCCAGAGACAGAGCCCAGCGCGATCCAGAAAAAGTTGGCAAAACAACATGGCATGCCAGTGATTCCCACTCGGGGTTCATCAAAGGACATGTCAAACATGTGGCGGGAAGCGCTCTTCACGCCGATCAGTGAGTGTGCTATGAGTGGGGTGGATAATCAAGTTGACGGGGACGTTTTTAGCCATGCTTCTCCAAGAACCGATCGTGTCATGGACCACGCTCTATCATGCGTTCGTTTACGGGCTCTTGTTCCTGCTTCTCGAGGTAATTGTTTTTGCAAATTTCTTCTGGCATACGATGTTGATATTCACTACAGGCGTACCCACACGTCTTCGCGGCTCTCTACGGCATGTCCCGCCAAGAAACCGGCCTGGTCTTCCTGGCACCCTGGATCGGCAACCTCCTCGGCGTCCTTTTCTACTTTGTCTCCCTCAAACCCCATCTCCGAGCGCGCCGGAACCAGATCTTCTGTGAATCCTCTGGAAAACGCCAGATATCTCCCGAAGAGCGTCTTCCAGGGGTCGTTATCGGATCCCTCTTCACGCCCATCGGCATGCTCTGGTTCGCGCTGACCGCGCGGCCCGACATCCCCCGGCTCGTCCCCATCCTCTCAGGTATCCCCGTGGGGATAGGCATGACGCTGATGCAGCTCTCCCTGCTCAACTACTACATCGATCTGTATCCCACCCGATCTGCCTCGGTCGTCGCCGCCAACTGCGCCGTGCGGAACCTGACGGCGACCGTGTTCCCGAGCGTGGCGGTGCCGTTGTACCGCGCCCTCGGCATTCGGGGCGCAAGCCTAGCCTTGGCGTGCGTGAGCTGTATCGGGTTCCCGATGGCGTTGATCCTATTGGCGCATGGGAAACGCCTGAGGGTGCAGAGTCGGTGGGCAGTGCAGGACGCTGTGGGGGTTCCTGGGCCGGTTGCGCCATTGCTGGGACAGTATGTCGTGCAGGGATACGGTGGTACGGTCACGTCCAGTCGCACGTCTTGATCGTTTCCCTTTGGGAAAGGAGAGTTTTTTTTTTTTTTTTTTTTCACGACTTGATACGAAGGCTCACGACTCACCATAATAATGTGCATGTACTTGCTCGTGGAGGATGAAAGACGATGTACCAAAAAAAAGGATAGATGGGCAAGGATGCAGTCGATCCTCGAGCCTTGGTTGTTAGTTGGAGTGCGTACCCCGGGTCTAACGCCCAATCTCTATGTATCGCTTATATTCCAGTAAGTAATGTGAAGTAACCTGACCTTTTTTTTCACGCGATTCGCGGACGAGAGCGGACATTTGCTTTTGCGCGCGTGAAGATGTTGCTCGCAAAGTATCCTCATCACGGGGATTTCCAACACACTCAGGCTCGCGCCGCGTCAGACCGGTCCGAACAGCGACCTCAGAGAACGTGATGTAAACGCGTGAAAGACTAGAACGCCAGTACCCAACTTGAACCTGGTGTGACTGTCTTGGTGTACCACTGCCCAAACCCGATTCGAACGCACTAGCAGCAACCCTCGACGACGCATCCGAATCCGGGCCAGGTTGATGTTGCCCACGGAGGACAACCGGGTGCGGCGTCACTCACCTCCGAGCTCTCGTTCCGACGGTCGATTTAGCAGTGGGTGCGTGCCATAATGCCATTCGTCCCGGGCCGATCGACGACGAGCAAACGTCATGGTTGAACGTGAGCTTTGGACCGTTTCAACGGCAACACGTTCAGCGCAACACTAGAGCAGACGCGGTTCCACTACCAACTTGAGTGGCTTTGGGGCAATCGAGCCCCGAGTCGAGAAGGTATCTTAAGAGGGGCTTTCGGCCTGTATGCAGTAATGTTTGAGAAAGCAGACTCCGACACTGTAAAGGGGCTGTCTCACTTATTCATTCAACGCTCTTCCCGTCCAACGTCGAGGCGTCCTCCAGCGCATCCATCATGTCAAGCACGCCCACGACCGACGAAACAGCCAGCTCCTTGCCCGCCGCGGCTGTTGCTGGACTCATCACCGATTCCCCCACACGGACGGACCTGTCCGTGGTTCCCAGTACTACAACCCCTATCCAACCAGGGAGCCCACAAGTCCATCCCATCGCCCTCCCACTCGACGACGCCCTCATCACCTCAATCAACCCACTCCAAGACGACAACTGGCTCGCATGGAAAACTCGCGTGTCCATCGTCCTCCAGCGTCGCGGCCTCTTCCACCTCGTCACCGGTTCCGAACCCCAACCGACGTCTGCTACTGCGAGCAGCGGCACCGATGCATACGATGCGACGCCATGGCATGTCCGAGACCTCGTCGCGCAAGAGCTCCTCGTGTGCACCATGTCTGATCGTCAACTCGTGCACGTCTTTGGGTGTCGTACCGCCGCGGCCATGTGGCACACCCTCGTCACGATGCACGAGCCAGAGACGTGGTGGCCCCGCGCGCGCGCGGCGCTCGAACGACGGTTGTATACGACGACGTGCGCAGACGAGGGCGCGGACGTGCCCACGCATCTGGACGAGATGCGGATGTTGCGGCGTCGGCTCAGCGTGGCGGGGAAGACGGTGGGAGACGCCGAGTTTGCAGGGATAGTGATGGAATCGCTCCCGCCGTCTTGGAGTGAGTTTACGGGGTGGAGCTTGGATACGAATGGTATGCGCGTCCCGGAGATCGTGTCTGTTCTCAACGAGGAATATAAGCGGCGCAAGGCAAAGGCCGACGCGGTAGGCAGGATCACGTACATGGTGGACTCTGGGAGGGAAGCAAGCAAAGGCAAGTCCAAGTCCAAGGTCGTCAAGTGCGACATATGCAGCAAGTTTGGGCATGCAGACAAGCATTGCTGGTTTAACTCTGCGAACAGAGGCAAGGGGCGAGTGAACAAGGGTAGCAGACTTGGAGCAAACAGAGCAGGGAAGGAACGTACAAACGTTCGGCGAGTACGGCAAGCCATCACTCCTGTGGGGGGTTTGGACGAGTGGGACATCTGACACACACTTGGGCTGTGGTGGGTTGTTTTCCGCGTTACCTTCGCCTCTTACCTCCTTGGCTCCGTTCTAGGGGCGGCTGACATCGGACGAGTGAGGCTCCGACTGAGATTGATAGGCGCAGTTAGTCAGACCATCTTTTTTGATCAATTGGCTCGGAACGAAGGACATGTACAAGTACACCGTCTCTATCTCTATTGTCTATATCTATTCCAGATTATCTCTAAAGGTGATAAATACGTACCAAGTCCACATCGGCCATACGGCGCACCGACCAGCTATAGTAATCAACTTGTGAAAACAGAGCGGTATCCATCCAACCGGGAACACATCGCACGGTAAGCAAGCCAAGAGCCCGATGCGGTGACCTTAATCACGACTCACGTCCCTGTAGTAAGCATGGTGTTAGCACGTATCATCGGCAAAAGAGCGACGCCAAGGATCGGGGATGACTGGTCACCGTGATACGGTTAACCATTGTCGGCGAGAATGCGCGCACAATTGCCTAGGAGCAAGCAGCGCCATGCTCGCCGCACCGTCAGAGTGCTGCGATGGCCGCAGCATCGTCGAGAAGGTGGAGGTTCGGATGGGGCAGGATTCAACAGGTGACTCACCGACCAAAGAACTTGACTCGCAACCAATCACCAGTGACCAAGGCCCTATTCCGGAGCGAGAAAAGCGAGCTCAGATAGACACTTCGCCAGAACAAAAATGTAGCCACGCCGCCGCTGGCCCACTGAAACGACGTTCATGAGCGTTTGGGTGAACCAAAGGGAGACGACGAACCTCTCGGCCGAATATGGGCAAATCAGCGATAGCCTTGTCAGAGCCAATGTAGCTGAGGAGCACCATCAGTCGCGTGTGAGACACAGTGCGATTCAAGCTTACGCCAAGGACCCCTGGTGACTGTATTGGAATGGGTTCAAACGTATCTTGCCCATCTGCTTCCTGAGTTTTTCGCTGCGTTTCGTTGTCTCGTCGTCGAGTTGCTCTCCATCCTTTGCGGACGCGAGAGCCTTGACCTGGTCCTCCAGGACATTGCGTTTCGCGACCAACTTGAGGATACGCGCGAGATAGGCACCTTGCTGAGAAGCTACTTGGGCTGTGGGTGCATATGAAGTCGAGGTACAATCTCCGATGGCAAAGATCGAGGGAGCACCGAGCATTCGTAGGTGGCCTGGCGTTGATGAGCACCGCAGTCTAGTGCAAGGGATGGAAAATGACGTACCATCGACGGAGATGCCCCTCTTGTTGGTCTGGTCGTGTGGCAACTTGGCCATGAGATTCTTTGTAATGGATCGACTGGTGTTCCCGGCTGCCCATACGACGAGGCCACAGTCGACTTGTTGTTCTGGTGCGTCCTTTGGCTTGAGGATGACCGAGCTGGGACTGACGGCTTTGACCTGGTTGATGTCAAGGATGATCGAGCAGGAAAAGAGGAGAGTGTACCATTGTTCCGGTCATGATATCGATTTTGCTCTCCTTGAAGGTCTTTACAGTGTATGCGATGAGCTCTTTGCTGAACATGGGAAGAACGTTGGGGAGTGCTTCTACGAGGGTGAGACGCATATAAGGATGAAGCTCTGGGTACCAAGACTTGAGGTCTTCCTACGGTGGGTGAGCAAAGGTGGTATGGATGGCAAGGGGGATGACAGACCTCGAGGAAGTCGTGTAGTTCGCCTGCGACCTCGATACCTGTTGGACCACCGCCTACGACGACCTGTGGCCAAGGTAAGGAGGGAAAAGAAGAAGCAAGAGAACGGGTGTACCATGTGCAACAGGCGACGTTTTTCCTCCTCGCTGGTAGTAGGGAATGCTGCTGTTTCGACGCAGTCCAAGAAGCGTCTTTGCATCTGAGAGTATGTGAGAAGGGAGAGCATGTGGGTGGTATGTACGGACCTGTTCTGCGTCTGCAATTTCCTTGAGGAAGCAAGCGTTTTCCTTTACGCCAGGGATGCCGAATGTCTGTGTCTCGGCACCGACAGCGTATACGAGATAGTCATAGTTTATGGTGCGGGTTGGCTCGACAGGACGGAGAGGGGACGAGTCTGGAAGGAGGTCAGGGGAAAGCGAGCCAAGAAAATCAGGCGAGTACCTGTAAAGGTGACGGTCTTGTTGATGGGCTAGAGAGAGATGAGTAAAGGGGGATGAGAGGGAAGTAAGGACGTACGTCGACGTCTGTTGCTTCTGCTTCGATGACGGCGACTTGTCTGACTTTGTGGCGAGCAATGAAACGGGTGGCTGTATGCAGGAGAGATGAGCGACATCCAGCATGAGGAACAGGGACATACGCTGCAGGATGGAACGTGCGGCGAGAGTGCCGACTGCGACGGAGGGGAGGAGGGGGGTAAAGAGGAAAAAGTTCTTTGGGCTGATGACAATCTAAGCGCTGGGGTGAGAACGTGAGTCGAGTCGAGGACAGAGGCATACGGTGTTGTAATTTTCGGTGTCGAGATGTTTGAGGAGACTTGTTGCGCCCCAGCCGCTGCCGAGAACGACAAGCGTCTTTTTGGTAGGATCGAACGGGAGTTGTGGGCCTGGGTGACGTTCCTTGTGGGAGACGTAGTAGAGCGTGCCGGTCGCTGGGAGAAAGATGAGTGAGAGTATGGACACGACTGAGAACTTGAACGGACCTGCGACGACAGAGACGAGCGAGATTCTTCCGACGACCTGGAAAAACCGGCGACGAGCGAGGATGGACATGGCAGAGAAAGAGAAACCCGGATCCGGGTGCTACAAATACCCCTCCGCTTGGATAGTAGCTCACCGCAGTCATGCATACAATCCCCATCCTCGGCAGACACGCGATTCACTGTGGATTCCATCTCCACCAGCACATCGCACACACCCTCGTCACCGCTCTCCCCGCCTCTGCGTACGTCCTCGTCACAGACACGAACATCGCTCCTCTCTACCTCGATCTCTTCATCGTCGCATTCGACAAACACATCCGCGACGCATTTCCAGATCCATCCACCGCACCCCGCTTCATCACCCATGTCATCTCACCCGGAGAGACCTCCAAGTCCCGCGAGGGCAAAGCCGCCATCGAGGACTTTCTCCTAGCACAAAAGTGCACCCGCAACACCGTCCTGATTGCCTTCGGGGGTGGCGTCATCGGCGATCTCGTCGGCTTCGTCGCCGCCACCTTGTGCGTGTCCGTCCCCTCCCTTCGCCCCAGCTGACCCTCCCCAGCATGCGCGGCGTGCGTGTCGTACAGATTCCCACCTCCCTTCTCGCCATGGTAGACTCCGCCATCGGAGGAAAGACCGCCATCGACACCCCCCTCGGAAAGAATCTCATCGGCGCTTTCTGGCAGCCGGAATACATATTCATAGACGTCGCATTCCTCGCGTCCCTCCCAAAACGCGAGCTGGCAAATGGTCTCGCAGAGATAATCAAGGTTCGTGTCTCTTCCACACTCCCCGCTCTCCCTCATCGTCACACAGACCGCCGCCATCTGGGACGAGGACGCGTTTGCACTCCTCGAATCGTCTTCTGGAACCCTCCTCGACTCCCTCGGCGACATTCGCGCCCAATCCCTCACCGATCTCGCATCCCACCCACTCCTCACCCTCATCCTCTCCTCCGTCAACACAAAGGCGACCATCGTCTCCTACGATCCAAGGGAAGCGCACCTCCGCAACCTTGTCAACTTTGGTCACACCATCGGCCATGCCATTGAAGCATTCCTCACGCCTTACCTCCTCCACGGCGAGTGCGTCGCTATTGGCATGGTCTTCGAAGCAGAAATCGCCCGTGGTCGTGGAAGGGAAACTGGCCTCGGTCAGGTTGGCGTCGGAAGACTACGTCGTTGCATCGAGTCATACGGCCTTCCTACCTCGCTCACACATCCCCTCGTCCTCCGCGCCCAAGCTCAGGCACACGCCGCGTCCGCTCCAGAGATGACCATCAATGGCCTCCTCGATCGCATGGCCATCGACAAAAAGAATACTTCCAAACTCAAGAAGGTGGTCCTCTTGTCTCGCATCGGAAAAACCCACGAACTTAGAGCAACAGGTATACCCGATGATGAGATAAAAAAGGTCCTTGCAAACGGCGTCACCGTCATCAGCGGTATCCCAGGCGGATACCTCAAACCATCCCTTCCCAACCCATTATGGGAACTACCAGACGTGGCAGACAAGAGTTCGTTGCCTCCCCAACTCCTTCCTGTTCCAATCACTCCGGCACCGACTCCCGATGACAGAGCAGGCGTCCCGCACACCACCATCACCACACCGGGTTCCAAATCTATTTCCAACCGCGCCCTTGTCCTCGCAGCGCTCTCAAACGGTACCGTCAAGTTGAAGAACCTACTCCATTCGGACGACACACAGGTTATGATGGCAGCATTGCAGGCATTGAACGTGCGTTGTTACATCTCTCCCTCCTTGCCTGCTCACTCCTCCAATAGGCAGCCACATTCGAATGGACCGATAACGGCGAAACCCTCATTGTCACCGGTTCCGGTGGCAAGCTTTCGCTGCCTCCACCGGGAACAGAACTCTACCTTGGCAATGCTGGCACTGCCGCACGCTTCTTAACTACCGTTTGCACACTCGTCTCGCCCTCGACCAACCCTTCCCCGTCGGATCGGACCATCATCACGGGCAATGCACGCATGAAACAACGCCCCATCGCGCCACTCGTTGAAGCCCTCTCAAAGGCCGCCGCAGACATCAACTATCTCTCTACCTCCGGTTGTCTCCCTCTTTCCATCGCCCCTACAGGTCTCCCAGGCGGCACCCTCACTCTTGATGCCTCCATTTCTTCGCAGTACGTCTCTTCCATCCTCCTCTGCGCACCCTATGCCAAACAAGACACGACTCTCGTCCTCACCGGGAAAGCCGTCATCTCCCAGCTCTACATCGACATGACCATCACCATCATGCGCGACTTTGGCATCCACGTCACGCGCGAGCGCGACCCCGAGACCGGCGCGCTGCTCAACGTGTACAAGATCCCGCGCGGCGTGTACACCGTCCCGGAATCGGGAGTCTTCACGATCGAGTCAGACGCGTCCAGTGCGACATACCCGCTTGCTATTGCTGCCATCACCGGCACCTCCTGCACGCTCGCCTCGATCGGGTCCTCTTCCCTCCAGGGCGATGCGCGCTTTGCCAAGGAGGTCCTCGAGCCGATGGGTTGCACCGTCGTACAGACCGCGACAGAGACGACCGTCACTGGACCACCGATCGGAACACTCAAGGCTATGGGCGAGGTAGACATGGAGCCCATGACCGACGCGTTCTTGACCGCTGCCGTCGTGGGTGCCGTCGCGACAGACGGTGGCTTGGGCGGGGAAGGCGGTGTAGGAAAGAACGTCTTGCGTATTCGTGGGATCGCAAACCAGCGTGTCAAAGAATGTAATCGCATCAAGGCGATGAGGGACCAGTTGGGTGCGTCGTGTCGCCGTGGCCACGAGATCGTCGACTGACGCGCGTACAGCCAAGTTTGGGGTCGACACAGACGAGTTCGAGGATGGCATTATCATTTATGGACAACCGCTCGCCAGTCTCAAGCATGGCGCTTCCGTTCATTGCTACGATGACCACCGTGTCGCAATGGCCTTTGCAGTGCTTTCAACCGTCGTCTGTGGCACCATCATCGAGGAAAAGCGGTGCGTCGAAAAGACGTGGCCTAATTGGTGGGATGACTTGGAGAACAAGGTGATTGCGCACGTATGTTCGTATTCAAATTCCCTCAACGCGTTGCACAGATCGGTATCCAAGTCCAAGGCGTCGACATTCCCCACGCACACCCGCTACCGGCAGCGACTGCCACGCCGACCATACCCAAGGCGCCCATGCCGTCGACGACACCATCCATCCTCCTCATCGGCATGCGCGGTTCTGGCAAGTCCCACATTGGCATGCTCGCCTCGCGTGCACTCTCCCTTCCCCTCCTCGACTTTGACGCGCACTTTGAGTCAGTACATCCGCTCTCGGTGCGAGCCTATGTCCAGACGCACGGGTGGCCTGCCTTTCGGGCAGCCGAGACAGAGCTCTTGCACTCTCTCTTGTCCACACACGGCAAGGGTTGGGTGATCAGTCTTGGAGGAGGCATCGTTGAGACGCCCGTAGCGCGGGAAGCGCTCACCCAGTTCTCGACGCTGCATGGCGGTAAAGTCGTCTGGGTGCAGCGCGAGCTAGACATCATCGAGGCCTACCTCGACCAGGAAGGCGAACGGCCCGCGTACGGCGAGCAGTTCCAGGACGTGTATGCACGTCGTGAGCCGCGGTTCGCCCAGTGTTCAGGGTACGAGTTTGGCAACTATGCTGCGGGGCGGGGCGATTTAGAAGGCGAAGTAGAGAGGTTCTTTGGTCATGTGTCTGGGTTAAAGCCTAATCTGGCGCCGAACGTGGCCAAAGCTGCGCAGGGCGTGCGGTCGTACTTTTTGTCGTTGACGTATCCAGATGTCGTGCCGGCGCTGGCGGATATTCCCGAGCTCAGCACGGGCGTGGATGCGCTCGAACTGCGCGTCGACCTCCTCCGCGAACCGGGCTCTACGACCCCCATCCCATCGCATGCCTATGTCTCGCACCAAGTGTCTGCGCTCCGACGCGCCACCTCACTTCCCATCGTGTTCACCGTCCGCACGGCTGGGCAAGGCGGTGCGTTCCCCGACGACGCGAAAAAGGAAGCCGCAGACTTCCTCAGACTCGCACTGCGCCTCGGATGCGAATACGTCGACGTCGAGACGACACTTGCACCTCATTTCATAAAGGAGATCGTGCACCTCAAAGGTGCTTCTCAGATCATTGCTTCCTTCCACGACTGGACCGGTACGATCGCATGGGACGCGCCAACCATGTCGGCGACGTACGGCGTCGCATCGCAGTACGGCGACATTGTCAAACTCATCTCCAAGGCGACCTCGTTGGCGAGCAATCTTGTGCTTCAGGCATTTGTCACCAAGCATCCCGCCAAGCCGCTCATCGCGATCAACATGGGCGTGCAAGGCCAGCTCTCTCGGGTGTTGAACACGTGCTTTACGCCCGTCACGCACCCGCTGCTCCCGAGCAAGGCTGCGCCAGGTCAGCTCACGTGTGTCGAGATCCAGCGTGCGCTGCATTTATGTGGCCTACTCCCCGCGCGGCGGTTCTACCTCTTTGGCACACCCATTGCACACTCCATGTCCCCGACGCTGCACAACACCGCGTTTGAGACGCTCGGGCTTCCACATACGTACGACTTGTTCGAGACGCCGACGGTCGACGACGCTCTTCGGCGGGTGATCTTGGAGGCGGACTTTGGCGGGGCGAGTGTGACGATTCCATTCAAGTTGGACGTGATGCCGTTGTTGGACGCGTTATCTGACGCGGCAAAGGCCATTGGAGCTGTGAATACGATTGTGCAGAGGGATGGAGGGCTCTACGGGGAGAATACGGATTATCTTGGGATCGTGGCGGCCGTAAGGGGCCATGCGTCCGGGGTGGGGTTAGCTTTGGGAACAGGCGCAGCTGGGGAGGCAGAGGCGGCGTTGGTGATTGGGGCAGGTGGGACGGCGCGTGCGGCTGTGTATGCACTCGTGACGTTGGGCGTGCGCGAGGTGTACGTGTTTAACCGGACAAAGGCCAAGGCGGAGGCGATCGCGACGGCGTTTGACGATGCGCGCGAGCAGGGTACGACGCGCGTGCGCACGCTCGAGGCGCTGGACGCATGGCCCTGCGGACCTCCACGCGTGATCGTCTCTACCGTCCCTGCTGACGCGACGACGGCGCTATCGACGCCCTCGACGCACGCGATGTACCTCCCGACGACGCTCTTTACAGCGCCGACCGGGGTCGTGGTCGATATGGCGTATAAACCGGCCGAGACACCGTTGTTACGGCTGGCTGCGGACACGGCGCCAGGATGGGCGCGGGTGAGGGGCGTCGAGGTACTATTAGAGCAGGGGTATGTGCAGTTTGAGACGTGGACGGGGAAGCGGTGTCCGAGGGACAAGGTGAGGGAGCGGGTGTTGGCGAGGTATGATGCATGATGGGGAGGTGGTTTGGCCATTTAGAGAGCGTATATGTCGTAGTGTGTTGTTGGACGTCTTGTTTGACGTTTTAGAATGTGATGATGGTTTTTAGAGTTTTTGGCGTTGACTCGGAAGACACTCGAACGGAAAGTCGACGTCACGGTCGTCTGATGCTCTGTCTCGTCACTGGCAAAGGGAAGCCCACCACGACATCATTTTGTCCTCGCCCGCTTCGACTGTATACTTGTCTCCTGTTGTTCCCGAAACTTTCTAAAGGAGCGCATTCTGGTCCCGTCCACCGCTGCTAAAGCCTAGGTCGGCTACCACACTGACAGTTGAAATAGCGAACCGTCTAACGGCGGTTGAACCACTGATCCTGTCCACCACCTTCAACCAAGAGAGAGAAATTCAAACAGCTTCCTCGATCGCTCAAACAGCTCCCGTATGCTATAGTAAGTCCTCACACATCAATATTATCTGTGCATGATGAACGAACGAACGAGACCCTGAGTGGAGAGACCCGAGATCTTGCGGCCCGGCGCGCTGGCAGCCCCATTTCCGCCACTCCATGAACTTTACGTGGAACACATGGATGAGCTTCTTGAACGACAGTTATTGTCCACTGGGCGTCCTTGACGCCAATCCCTTTGATGTCATCATTCACCTCCAACACGACGTATTCCAGTACGGCGTGAAATTCAAATCGGTGTATGGTAGCAGGACCGCGATGTGTTTCATTCGCAATCAGTCATAACTGGAATCCGGCGCCCCCGCACCACAATGGAAGAGGTAATGAAGAAGTTGAAGGACTTTTTGGAGGTGGCAGACGAACCTGTTTGGTGGTAAGCTATCTGTAATGGCTTCCGGATTCGACGAGTATGACCATGATGCCAGTGGTGCGGACTCGGAAGAGCGTCATGACAATTCATGTATGTATTCTCGTTGAGGTTTGTAGGATCGGCGCGACTTAAACATCTGATTCTGTTCTCTGATTCACATCCTATCTACCCTTGTAGGCGATGACGTTAAAGCCTTTAGATTCTAGACCTAGATACGCGAGATAATTCACTGAAGACATTTTTAGTATTTCCATTACGGCTTCGATGAATCTGTTCTTGCCTTTAAACCGGCCGTGATGAGCCCAATGGCTTTCTCGAAAGCACTAGTATAGTTTGACCCATCGGCTTTAAGAACCTTGGAAAAGGGAACGACAACATATTTGCTGATGTCCACATTCCTTGGCCGCCTAGACGCTCTCGCCAGGTTGAATGTAGCATTGTCTCCGTATCCTTCTATATCTTCGAGGTACAGCTGATTCAGTTCGTTGCGGGGGAACCGATACATGCTCCATGAATCTCCGAAAGCAATGATCGATAAGACACGAAGAAGATCGGGAAAGGTATCAAAAGCAAATTTGGCCTGAGTGATAATTTGAGGCGCAGCAGTCGAAAAATAGGGACGAGGATCATCCGAATGTGACTTGATCTCTATGATGCAAACAAGACGTCGGTGTGGTAGGCCGTGACGTCGCAAGGCAAAAGCGACGAAATCTGGGATGCGGGATTCAGTATCGATACCAGCCTGGGCTTCGTCGATTCTTTCTTGAATGCTGAGTGGACTGCCGCTGCCAGTGGCCTCCATACTCGTATCTCCGGGAACAGCTTCAAAGCTCCAATCATGGCCTGAGAAATCAATAGGTCACCGCCTACCATTTACCATGCTCTGTATACGCACCCACGTCGACTTCAGTTTTGTCCACGAGTATTTCCCTGATAAGTTGCCGCTGTGGAGCCACTGACAACCTCGTTGTGCCATCCGATGAACGTCTGGTCCAATAATTGAGAATACAGTCCCAGTACTCATACCAGACAGATTCAACATCTGCTGATTGATCTAAAGCGATGCTAGCTAGGATATCTTGAAGGTCACTGATGTGTAGGCGAAGGTTTGGGGGAGTCTCAGATTGGTTGGACATATTGCAGCGTTCAGTGTGGAAGGGGAGTGCTGGCAACTTTTATACGTGACCCCCAGGACTACATGCCTTAAACAATAGAACAGTTGACCCAAAAAGTGTAACAAAAGGAGTTGATTGATCGTTGGCATCGGCTAGAAAGTGGACAATGGCGAAGCAGTGGACGTGTGGAATCCTCTTCTGGAGAATTTACGTAAGCATTGGTATATAGTCGCAAGTTGACATGGTTGAACCAGCCATGTCTAGTTCGCCGTCCTCAACGAAGAAAGAGGAGTTTAAGCAGCTTCCCCAAGCGTTTAAACAGCTCCAATTCCATGCTGTGAGTCTTTCAGTCTCGTCTCTGTTCCCCTTCCGAACATTAAATGACCGTCCCTTAGAGTAGCAAGATCTTGCGGACAGCTACGGTCCTCAAAGAACTCCCTAGTGTTCTGATCCCAAGCAACGACCGCAGAGTTCCATTCCCGCCACTCGTACATTATGGCTACGCCTTACGGATCGAGCGAATGGACAGGCTTCTCGAACAAAAGCTGTGTGCTGAACCAGGCATACTCGACGCCAATCCCTTTGGTGTCCTTGTTCACCTCCGACGTGAGGTCTTCAACTACCGTGTGAATTTCCAAACGGTTTACCTCGACGGGACCGACTCCATGTTCTTCCTTTCCGTCAGGAATAACTGGGAACCAGCACCCGAGACGGACCTGTTGGAAGAGGTTGTGAAAAGATTGAAGGACTTTTTGGATTTGGACGAGGAACCTGTCTGGTGTCTAGATGCACGGAAAAGTTTCTGGAAGAAATCATTGATATGACCCGCGCGATGTGATTGATGTATCGATCGTATGTATCTGTATCCGTCCATTCTGGGATCTGGATGATGGCTGAGTTCATACTTCGACCCGATAGGCTCGCTTGCATTACGGCCGATTCGAAATCACTGGCATACTCCACCCACAAGTACTGTTGTTTCCGAAACTTTCTAAAGGGGCGCATTCAACGTGGCATCTGTATAAGCCTACCGTTGTGGGCTAGGTGGTCCCGTCCACCGGCTACCACACTGACAGTTGAAATAGCGAACCGTCTAACGGCGGTTGAACCACTGATCATGTCCGAATCCTGTCCACCACCTTCAACGAAGAGAGAGGAATTCAATCAGCTTCCTCGATCGCTCAAACAGCTCCCGGCGTATGTTGCAGTAAGTCCTCACATATCAATATGCCCGGCGTGCTGGCAGCTCTCAAACAAAACTTGAACACCCCAGCGTTCAAGATCCCCAAGCAACGACGACCGCAGAGTTCCCCATTCCCGCCACTCGTGTACGGTGACTACATACCCGTTGCAGATAGAGTCATCATGCGCTCATCGCACGCTAGTGTGTAGCCCCTAACGGGATCCTCCGCGAGTGGTTCCAACATCTTCCTCTGAAAACCAACCGCCGGGACAGCTTTCGTCTCCTCCTTAGACCTTGACTTGTCGTTTGTCAAGTGGTGTGGGTAGTCTTGATGTGCTGACTTGCGGGTCCAGTGCGCCTGGAGGTTGTCTATTGCAAATGGCCATCTTATCCTTTTCTCCTTTTCTGGATATTTTACGTAAGTATTAGTATAAATTCGGGCCCCTATCAACGCAGGGGCCCGAATTGCGTTGATCATTGAGCCAACCACAGTTCGCCACCTTCAACGAAGAAAGAGGAGTTTAACCAGCTTCCTCGAGCGTTCAAACAACTACAGTTTCAAGCAGTAAGTCTCCCACTCTCGTGTCTGTTACTCCCAGAGTATGGCTCAATGGCCGTCCTCCAGAGTACTAAGGTCCTGCGGACCGCAACAGCCCTTAAAGAACTCCCTAGTGTTCTGATCCTGAGCAACGACCGCCGGGTCCCGTTTCCGCCACTCGTGCATTACGGTTACGCGTTGCATATTGAGCGAATGGACGAGCTTCTTGAACAAAAACTGAGTGCTGAACCGGGCATACTTGACGCCAATCCCTTCGGCGTCCTCGTTCATCTCCAACATGAGGTATTCAACTATCGTGTGAATTTCCAAACGCGGTTTACCTCGACGGGACCGACTCCATGTTCTTCCTTTCTGTCAGGAGTAACTGGGAACCAGCACCCGAGGCGGACCGGTTGGAAAAGGTTGTGAAAAGATTGAAGGACTTTTTGGATGTGGACGAGGAACCTATCTGGTGTCTAGATGCACGGAAAAGTTTCTGGAAGAAAGGATCACTGATGTGAGCTGTGCGATGTGATTGACGTATCGTCTCCTAGCCAGTTCATCGCGGGTGAACCGATATATGCTCCAGAAATCCCCAAAGCAATGGTTTTGAAGACATGAAGAAGATCGGGAAAGGCGTCGAAAGCAAATTTAGCTTGCGTGATAATTTGAAGTGCGGCAGGTGGTGCAAAGGAACGGGGTAGATCTGCGTGCGGCTTGAACGTTTGAACTCTAGAATGCAAACAAGATGTCGGTGGGGTAGGTCGTGACGTCGCAAGGCAAACACAGTGAAATGCGGGATGCGGGATTCAGTACTGATACCAGCACGAGCTTCGTCAATTCTTTGTTGGACCCTGGGTGGACTCCTGCTGCCCTCCGTACTCGCGTCTCCGAAATCAACTTCATAGCTCCAGTCGCGACCTGAGAAATCAATAAGTCACCGGAAAAAAAAAATACCATGCTCTGTATACGCACCCACATCGACTTCAGTTCCGTCAACGAGATTGTCGGTTGCTCCACAGTGGCAAATTCGGATGGCACCACTGGTGCCATCCGATGAACGTCTGGTCCACTAATTCAGAAGACAGTCCCAATATTCATACCAGACATATTCAAACATTTGCTGATTCATCTAAAGCAATGCTAGCCAAGATGTCTTGGAGATCGTTCATGTGTAGGTGAAGGTTTGGGAGCGTCTCGTCGGACATATTGCAACGTTCAGTATGGAAAGGAGAGAGGAAACTACTGTACTTTATACATGACTCCCAGGGTTCCACGCCTTTAACAGCGAACAGTAGAACGGTTGAATAAAAAGGATTCATCGTTGGTATCGGCTGGAAGGTGGCCAGGCGATGGATGGCTTGTCGAAATCCTTTTCTGGTGACCTTACGTAAGTATTTATATAGGGATAGTCTCCAAACTCACCATGTCCAGTTCGTCGTCTGCAACGAAGAAAGAGGAGTTTAAGCAGCTTCCCAAAGCATTCAAACAACTCCAATTCCATGTTGTAAGTCTCCCAGCTTTTTCTTGTTCCCTTTCCGAGGATTAAATGGCCGTCCTTCAGAGTGACAAGATCTTGCGGACGGCTACAGCCCTGAGAGAGCTCCCCAGTGTTCTGATCCCAACCAACGACCGCAGAGTTCCGTTCCCACCACTCGTGCATTATGGTTATCCGTTGCAGATCGAGCGAATGCACGAGCTTCTTACACAAAAGTTGGGTGCTAAACCGGGCATACTTGACGCCAATCCTTTCGGTGTCCTCGTTCACCTCCAGCGCGAGGTTTTCTACTACGGTATACAATTCCAAGCGGTTTACCTCGACGGGACGGACTCCATGTTCTTCATCGCTGTCAGCAGTAACTGGGATCCAGCACCCGCCGACCGGTTAGAGGAGGTCGGGAAGAGACTGAAGGACTTTTTTGAGTTGGATGAAGAACCTGTATGGTGTCTAGATGCACGGAAGAGTTTCTGGAGGAAATGGTTGATGCCATGAGCCGCGCGATATGACATGGATCTATCGTCTTGTATTGTATGTATTTGAATCCATCTGTTCTGAGACCTGGATGATGATATACTTCGACCTGATAAGTTCGCTCGCATCATGGCTGATTCAAATCATACTTGGATCACTGTGACCCACAGAACCAATTCTTACCGGGTCCCATTATACTTAGAGCATGGCCAGTAAGTCACGATTTACACTGGTACTTAGCGCACACCTGGACAGCAGGTGACTTGGTGGATATTTCGACTGCCGCGATTCGATATCTTCGTCGAGGACTATCGTCTGTTCCACCCACAAGTATTCCATCATCATGAAACGACCGCAGAGTTCCATTCCCGCCACTCATGAACTCCGGTTACCCGTTGCAAATGGAACACATGGACAAGCTTCTCGAACGAAAATGCACCATCAAAATCATCATTGTGGAGCCTTGGCCCCAACGTCATGCCGTATGTACCGACCGCATCAGCGTGCGGCACCATCCATATATTCGAGCAATGCTTGGTCGTCTCGTTCCGATTCGTTCGTTCTAATGGGAATGCATCGTCAATTGCAACTTTCATGTCATTCATCTAGGAAGCTCATTAACATAATCCTAGCCCACACGGTCACGCCGAGTAAACACCATGGTTGTTCCACGCGCGTCGAGAGACGTCAGGAACACATCTAGTCGCCTCGATACGCGAACAGGCAAGTTCAGAGCCCCCGAACAGTGATGTTGACAGTACGACGCTAGGTTATTGGGTGAACAACTGTCTTCATCCCGGGCCGACTCTCCGGTCTGCCTATGAGACACCACTGGTACAACGTAGCCACACCTCATCCGTCTGTGCGATCAAATATTTCAACGTTCAATGGTGCGGCATCCATGGTACACAGGGCGACAGACGAAACGCTACAAATACATATCACACTACTCAGGCTCAGGGTGAGCGTGATGTTGTTATTTCTTCCAGTAGCAGTGATCTGTATCCAGGCACCAGACAGGTTCTTCGTCCACTTCCAGGAAGTGCTTCAATTGCTTCACAACCTTTTCCAACCGATCGAAAGGCGCTGGTTCCCAGTTACTACAGATAGCGAGGAAGAACATAGAGTCGGTCCCGTCGAGGTAAACCGTTTGGAATTCTACACGGTAGTGGAATACCTCACGGCGGAGATGACCGAGGACACCCAAGGGATTGGCGTCGAGTATGCCCGGTTCGCCGCCCAGCTTTTGTTCGAGAAGCTCGTCCATTCGCTCCATCTGCAATGGGAAGCCGTAATGCACGAGTGGGGGGAGCGGGATTCTGCGATCATTGCTTGGGATAAGAACGCTGGGAAGCTCTTTTAGGGCTGTAGCTGTCTGCAAGACGTTGTGATTCTGGAGGACTCGGACAACCATTTAATACTCCGAAAGGGTGCAGAAGACAGGTCTGGAAGACTTACAACTTGAAACTGGAGTTGTTTGAACGGTCGAGGAAGCTGTTTAAACTCCTGTTGCTTGGCTGAAGGCGGCAGACTGGACATGGTTGACTCAAGTTTCAACCATGTCAACTTGCAGAGATTTATACCAAATACTTACGTAAAATTTCCAGAAAAGGATTCCAATAAGATATTGGCGCTGCGCATGACACCGTCCACTGCTCCGCCATTGTCCACTCTCCAGCCGATGCCAACGATCAATCGAATCCTTTTGTTAGACTTCTTTGGTCAATTTCTCCATTGTTCTCCGTGAATGATGCGAAGTTCTTGAAGCCATGTATAAAAGCACAGAAGTCTCCTTTCCCGATTCCATACTGAGCATTCACCATGTCCAACCAGTCCGACCCTCCAAATCTGCGCCTCCACATTAGTGATCTTCAAGATATCCTGAATAGCATCGCTTTGAACAACACAGCAAAATCTGAATCCGTCTGGTACGAGTACTGGGACTGTGTTCTCAATTATTGGACCAGACGTGTATCGGATCGTACCATGAGGTTGTCTGTTGCTCCACAACGACAACTTGTCAGAGAAATCCTTTCGGACAACACTCAAGCCGACACGGGTGCGTACACAGAGAATGGTAAGCGTGACCGATGACTCATCGATCTCTCAGATCAGGATTGGAGCTTTGAGGCTAATCGCGGAGACACAAGTATGGACCTCAGTGGCAACCCGCCAAGCATCCAAAAAAGAATCCGTGAGGCCCGTGCTGGTGTCGAAACTCAATACCGCATCCCGGATTTTACAGCTTTTGCTTTGCGACGTCACGGCCTACCTCACCGACGTCTTGTTTGCATCATAGAGATCAAGCCACGGGCAGACATGTTTCGCTCTCGCGTGTCGCGTTCGGCACCTCAAATTGTTACGCAGGCCAAATTTGCTTTTGACTCCTTTCCCGATCTTCGCCATGTATTAGCAATCATTGCCTTTGGAGATTCCTGGTGCATGTATCGGTTTCCCCGAGATGAAGTCACTCGGTTGTACCACGAACAAGTAGAAGGACTCGGAGACAAGGATGCGTATGACCCTGAGAGAGAGTCTACCAGCCCAACGGATATCGACATCGATAAATTCATCGTCATTCTCGCCTCCAAGGTCCTTAAGGCCGACGGATCAAACTATCATACAGCTTTCGAGAAAGCCCTCAGCCTCATCACAACCGACTTAAAGGCAAGTTCAGATCCTTTGAAGCATGAGTGAAATACTGAAACTTTTCATCAGTGAATGGTCTCGTGTAAGCGAGCTACCGGGCTACGTGGACTGTGATGCAGAGATGGATATGTTCTTATAGCATGTACATGTATTCTTTCACGGAAGTTCCGTATCTGGCTCCATGAATTCAGAAATGACATTCGATCGATGTTTGTGTCCCTGTCTGTCGACTCGTGAGTGATGGCTGGATTTCTAAAGCACGCAAAAGTTCTCAGCTTTGGTTGAGCGAGTGAACCACTGATGACTTCAAGTAGTCACTCGACATCCATGACTTCGCCGTCACTGTATGAGCCGCTTCTGGAATCTGAAGCCACACAAGGTCAGACATGCTCCTGCCTCACCCAATATCAAGAGCTCTGCGGACTTGTCTGGTCCTGTATGTTGCGTTTCAAGTTCTTACCATTGGAGACAAATATTGTGAAGTCACGGCACGCACATGATTCCATATTCATCCTTTTTTTCTTCGCGCGCGCAATATTCAGGTCCCGTCACGATTCGCATATGCATTCACGTCAGGTTTGTACAATATTTACGTGCAAACAAGTTCTCCATTTTCTCTTTACTCGATGAGATATATGACTGCCAAAGAAAAACCCATAGATCATACTGGAAAATACATCCTATCTATCCAAACCCACGTAGTCAATGAGCACGAAAGCCGCTTCAACGTACGAGATAATTCACTAAAAATGAGTCTCAGCATCTTCATTCGAACTTATATAAATGAATCCACACCTGCCTTTAGATCGCTTGTGATGAGCTTGATGGCTCTTTGGAATGCTGAGCTATAATCTAACCCATCATCTTTGAGAACTTTGGAGAAAGGAATGATAATGAATTGATTGATGGCGATATTCCTTGGCCTGGCAGCCGTTCTTGCAGGGTCAAACGTATCGTCATCTTTCCATCCTTCTACGTTTTTAAGGTACATCTGAGTCACGTCATCGCGGGAGAACCGAAACAAGCACCAAGTATCCCCAAGAGCGAGGATTGACATGACATGACGAAGATCCGGAAAGGTGTCAAAGGCAAATTTGGCCTGTGTGATGATTTGGGGCGTAGCACCCTGAAGTTCGGAACGAGGTATCGGTTTTCGCGGTTTGATCTCTATAATGCAAATAAGACGACGATGTGGTAGACTGTTGCGTCGCAAGGCAAAAGCAGTGAAATCCGGGATGCGGGATTCTGTGCCGACGCCATCGCGGGCGTCATGAATTCGTTGTTGGATGCTGGGCAGGTCTCCACTGAGCTCCATACTCGTATCTCCAGGATCAGCCTGGAAGCTCCAATCGGCGTCTAAGAAACCAGTAAATCACTGCCAACCACAATTGCAGTCCTCTGTGTACATACTTGATTCTGCATCAATATTGTCCGAGAGTATCTCCCTGATAATCTGTCGCTGTGGAGCAACAGACAACCTCGTGGTACGATCGGATGAACGCCGGACCCAATAGTTCAGAACTGAGTCCCAGAATTCATACCATACGGATTCAATGTGTTCCGATTTGTCTAGGATAATGGAAGCCAGGATATCTTCAAGATCATCGATGTGGAGGCGAAGATCTGGAGAGGTCTCGATCTGGTTGGACATGGTGAACATTCACTTTGGTGGAAGAAAGAGAATGAAAGCTCTGTACTTTTACTTTTATACATGACTTCCAGGGCTCCACCAGCTTCACAGTGAACAGTTGAACAGTTGAACAGAAACGTGGAACAAAAAGAGTCGGCTGGCGGCTGGCATCGGCTGGAACGTACTGCGGTGGAGTGGACGATGTGTGGACGGTGTGCGGTGTGTAAACGGATCGACTTTACGTAACTATCAGTATAAATCCGGGTCTGCAAGCTGGATTAACCAATATCAACATGTCGCCATCAAAGAATGAGGAATTCAAGCAGCTTCCTCGACCGCTCAAACAACTCCCATATGCTGTAAGTCTTCAAATTTTATCTGTGCACATTTCCAGATCATTGAATGGGGCCCAGAGACCCGAGATCTTGCGGCCCGCTCCAGCTCTCAAAGAACTTCCTGGCGTTCTGACCCCAAGCAACGACCGCAGAGTCCCATTCCCACCCCTCATGAACTACGGTTACCCGTTGCAGATTGAGCGCATGGACGAGCTCCTTGAACGAAAGCTGAATTGTCCCCCCGGCGTACTTGACGCCAATCCCTTTGATCTCATCATTCACCTCCAACATGACATATTTCAGTATGGCGTGAAATTCCGAACGGTTTACTGCAACGGGACCGAGACGTTCTTCATCGCTATCAGTAGTAGCTGGAAACCAGCGCCTCCGCACCACATGGAAGAGGTTGTGAAGAAATTGCAGGACTTCTTAGAAGTAGATGAAGAACCTGTCTGGTGTCTAGATACGAATGAGTGTTACTGGAAGAAATGATTGGCACGGTGCTCACCCTGCGTAGCATAATGTGGACTGGATTATATGTATTTATATCGGTCTGTCGCCTCCGACATTCGCGCGCGTAGTGAATGATGGTTGGACTCATGCATTATTTGAGGGTACACACGCGTATCCGATTGAGTGAATTCTCGTACTGCCGACATCACTACGAGAGGCTCCGTGGCCTTGTTTTGGCGCACAAGTATTGACTAGTCTGGTGCCACTGGCAGCCCATCTATGAGGTGAAACGTCGAGGTTTGACCCCACAGTGTAAGCAGTCCGGACCGCCAGCCGCTTAGACCGTTACGCCAAAAGATACTGAACGCTTATGGTTCAGTATCCCGGGCGGTATATATGCAAGTTATAGGTAGGGCATCCAACCTTGGTGCTCAGGTGCGTTCCCCAGTGGTTGATTGAACTTGGTCGACTTTTACCTGAGAACTATTGGATCGAGTGTAAATCCTTAAAAGTAAACTCGCATAGGATCTGCCAGGTCTCCTCAGCAGTATACATGGATCCATCTCCTGAGAATTGAAGCAAATCACTGATGCAGGAATACTGACCAAGATGGCAGTCGAGCCTGAAGTGATCACTGGCAAAGTGGGCTTATAATAATACACACCGCGGTATATCAGACCTTAGAGGCTGAGTTCACGGGCGTAGAGGCACTCACCAAGACAACCGAAGCTGACAGGACATTTTCACGGCACACGACACGGCAAACCTTGCGACGCCACGGCTGAGCGGGCCACAGGCAGACGTATGCACCCTGTTCTCGTTTGTCCAGTATTCCGCCTTCGCCATGTCTTATCCATCATTGCCTTTGCAAATGTCCTGGTGTACATGATCAATATCGGTTCACCTACGATAAACAAGAATATAAGGTTTCCGATGTCAGGGAGATGGGCCGCCTGCTGGAGTTAATCACTCGGAATAATTGTCGTCGCTAGTTCCAATGTTTCGTCAGGCCCAACCCATCGCTTCGAAATCATAGAATGGCCGTTCTGATCATACAGAAGGTCCCCCAGTCAAATCGATATCGGTTAGGTAGAATCTATACAACAGCACCAATGAACACAAACTGTACATGATTCGACATCAGATCTATACACGCACTTTACCATTTCAGACGACACTCTCCTCCAAATCAATGCGTCAAAACGTCAAGAGCGTTGGTGTTGCTCAAGAAGCAGCTATACTCTCTTCGATCACTTTGGCACCCTCGACCCTCTTTATTGTCACGCTGCCGTCCTGTTGAACGACATTAATGCAAACGGAGATATACGTCAACTGGAACAAAAACAGTACCTGATTACCAAAGTAGGCCGCTTGCGCAATGTTACAGAATAGACCAACTTCAACAACGCCCGTCAGCAACTTTATCTTGGTCAATAGCTGCTCCGTGCATGTATTTATGTCAGACAAGGACACAGAAGTAGGTGCAAACGATGGAATTAACGCACCGAGGACGGATCACTTATCAAGTCTCTCGAAAATGGCGCGTCGATGACAAAGTTGGCATTGTCGGTGACGTCCCGCTTTTGCTTTCGCCATGCGAAGCGAAGCGTTGGGTGAGCCAAGGACCGAACGCAGGTTCTGCAAGACCTTGGCGTACGCAAAAGGGACGACCTCAATCGGAACGCCGTGAGCGAACTGGATGATCAGTGGGGAAAGAATGGGTTGTTGGTGGGAAAGAAGTCCGGGGAGAGCGGACGTACGTTCTCGCCAAGATACTTGCCATTTTTCCTGTAGTCGGCTACGATGATAAATATTCGATGAAGATGAGTTGGACCAGAATGACCAGAAAAGACGACAAACACACGATTTGGCGGCCTCTGCAAGTACTTTTTCTCGTAAATGACATGCTCCTCCACCCTTGATACAGTTAGGCTGAGCGTCGACCCTACACAAGCGATCCCTGTTGTGTAAGCCTAATAGGAGGGGCGATGGAGGTGACGGACTCGTCTGCACCATCTATAGTCACATCGATCGTTAAGTATTGGTCCACGTCACCGAGGTTAAGGCCAGCCTCGATGATGAGTTCTTTCGACTGGAACCCGGTAGGGATGAATGTGCGGCCCTTGTTCAGTTCGGTACCTTGCTGCATGATACGCTCGACGACATATGGCACGGTAGAACCTGAGTATGGCCGCACGTGAGTGCATGTAGCAGGTGGTAAAGAAAGTGCATACCCGAGCCTATCCCGATGATCTTAGGGAGGCGTGAGCATGTCTTGTATGGTCGTAGCAGGAATCGTGTCACGGTACCTTGTGGTGAGGGAGGATATGCTTATCCACCGCAGTGTAGGCAGCGAGCCGTTTGGCTCCCTCGATGCCTGGCAGTTGAGACATTTGGACTTGGAATCGATCAAGCTTCGAAATCTGAATCATGACCGAAGAACATACTGGGAGGTATGGATTCAGCTGTGGGAGGAATAGACGCTGGTCGGGGAACAGCGGATTTCCTTCATAGTTCAACGCCCGGAACGTTGGGAGGGAAATGGGATTGGATTAGTGCTGGAGATGCTTTCGCGGCAGACCGACTTACCAGACTTGACCAATGTGTCGCAAGGAAGTCTTGTTGGCAGCGAAATCACGATGGGAGACTCGTTGTCGAGCAAATGCCCACAGCCTGACCATAGGCTGTGATAGTTCGGTCCATAAACGTCTGTCACTCACCCTTGCGTCGTACTCTTATTCGGGGCTCAGCTGATTCACGGGAGCGCTCACTGTGAAACTTTTCGCTGTTTCTCATCGTCCCGGGAACTCCAGTCATCCGTTCACATTCGACCAAGTAACAATACGCGCGAGCAAGGCAAAAAATCTAGTACAGGGAGATGAGGGCTATCAAAGGTGCGCCAACATCTCACGCTCAGACATGAAGTAAACTACTTGGAGGCAAGGTGTTCTTCTCACATGGTGAGTGTCGAAGCGACAAGCGGCCTAGAATAGATTCTCGAACGTCCCTCACGGTACGGCGTCAGCGACTCCGCTGTGAAGCAAATACTTCTCTCGATGAATGAGAAAGAGCCCTTCATAATAGAGGATTTGGACGAGCACCACCTGATTGTCAAGGTAGACGAGGAGTACAGAGTACGAAAGGAATTGGAGACCGAGATACGCACACAACCCCTTCTTCGAGCACATCCGCCTTTAGAGCTGTTTATTCTGTTTAGCTGGAGAAGAATACGTACAGCCTAGAAGCCGGTCAATGACCACGTCTACATATGCAGGTGTACCGAACTTCGCATCCAAACTCGTGTTTTGAGAACTGCTGCTCCATTCGGGTTCACCGGCAAGTCGACCGAGGATTGAGGACCACCGTAGAGCAAGTACTGTTGGCTACGGACATGTCCACCGGCTATTAAGTTTTCGTATGTCAATTTGATCAAATTTCGCTTCTGGTGCGAGATACCTGCGTTTAACCCTTTCGAGACTCGTTCCGTCTCCAGGCACGTAAAACGTCACTGGAAAAAGGATATACAGTGATCCACCGGCACTTGCGTCAGCACCGGCACTTGCGTCAAGCGAGCAAAACACACGCAATTCACATTTGAGTTACACTACAAGTGGTTAGACTTCACAGTAGTACATATGCCTAGCCATCCTTAAGTATGTGTATATACTTTGATTGCAATTTGTGCACCAGTGACGAAAAATATGGGTGTTTTTTGCTCTATGAGTGTGTATCAGGTAAATATAATTTTTTAGGCTCGCAATTAGTGATGTGCACGGCCTGGCCCGGCTCAAAAGCCCTGGCTTGGGCCTGGCTTGACTAGGCTCGGGCTTGCTCAAACTGAAGCCCAAGCCCTCTATAATGGCCCAGGCCTGGCTCAGGCCTGGCTAGGGAAAGACATGGGTATACCATACCCACAGTGGGTTATGGGTATGGGTACCTGTGGGTATGGGTGTGGGTTACATTTCTGATACCCATACTCAAACCCATACCCATGGTCATGGGTATGTACCCACAGTGTGGGTATGTGGGTGGGTATATGCCGTCACAGTGTGTCAGAAAGGATATCAATAGTATAAGTTTCACAATTACTTCTTTCACATTGCAAACCAACAAAGCTTTAGCTCAAATCTATGTCAATTATAGGCATATGTAGTTCTTATGTATGTACATAGTATCCATGAGTCTTTTTTGGTTGAGTGTCAATAGAGTCTGTTGAGTACCTGTAGGTCCTGTTGGGCCTGTAGCCAAAAGGGTAGTTTATTGATGATAATCTGGGGACTTTCCTAGGACTGATTGGGATCTGGTGGCTAGTGTTTAAAAGTCTGGTCCCATCCAGTTTTTTACCTTCCTAATTAGGCAATCAGCCTGAAACTGGTCCTGGGAAGGTTCTAGGTGCAACTGGACTGGTTGGCAATTCATCACAACTGCAATCACTGTCCAGTTGCATGACCAGTTCCAACTGGACTTTGAAACACTACTGGTGGCCTTATTTTGGGGCCAAAAAACCAGGCCAAACTGCGCTTCAAATCACTAATACCCACAGTGGGTCATGGGTATGGGTACCTGTGGGTATGGGTGTGGGTTTTATTTTTGATACCCAAACTCAAACCCATACCCATGGTCATGGGTATGTACCCACTGTGGGTATGGGTATGGGTATGACTGCAGATACCCATGGGTTTACCCATGTCTTTCCCTAGGCCTGGCCCAGGCTGAGGCCCGGGCTTCTGGTATTTACTCCTTGGAGTCGAGTGGTAACATACGAACATCATCAGTATCATCTACTTCTTCCCACTCCTCATCTGCAACTGGGTCTTCTACAATGTCATCCCAGGACCCTTCTTCGCCTGATCTCAATGACCCCTCATTCTCGCCACAAACCTCTGAAAGAACTGAGGGGTCACCCCGAAACAGTAAATCCCGTCGAAAGAAGCATTTGAGGCACTGGAGTGCTTCAACAATGTCTCCTTTCAATCGGTTGCATCGCTTACTGATCGTGATTCCGGCAGATGAGAATGCACGCTTGCTTGAGACCGATGTTGCCATGACGGACAGGTAATCTCTTGCGAGCGAACCCCAGACTGGGTACCTAGTCGAATTAAGTCCCCACCATTGTACAATGGACATATTGGGTGCCAGCTGATTAGGGAAAGACATGGGTAAACCCATGGGTATCTGCAGTCATACCCATACCCATACCCACAGTGGGTACATACCCATGACCATGGGTATGGGTTTGAGTTTGGGTATCAAAAATAAAACCCACACCCATACCCACAGGTACCCATACCCATGACCCACTGTGGGTATTAGTGATTTGAAGCGCAGTTTGGCCTGGTTTTTTGGCCCCAAAATAAGGCCACCAGTAGTGTTTCAAAGTCCAGTTGGAACTGGTCATGCAACTGGACAGTGATTGCAGTTGTGATGAATTGCCAACCAGTCCAGTTGCACCTAGAACCTTCCCAGGACCAGTTTCAGGCTGATTGCCTAATTAGGAAGGTAAAAAACTGGATGGGACCAGACTTTTAAACACTAGCCACCAGATCCCAATCAGTCCTAGGAAAGTCCCCAGATTATCATCAATAAACTACCCTTTTGGCTACAGGCCCAACAGGACCTACAGGTACTCAACAGACTCTATTGACACTCAACCAAAAAAGACTCATGGATACTATGTACATACATAAGAACTACATATGCCTATAATTGACATAGATTTGAGCTATAGCTTTGTTGGTTTGCAATGTGAAAGAAGTAATTGTGAAACTTATACTATTGATATCCTTTCTGACACACTGTGACGGCATATACCCACCCACATACCCACACTGTGGGTACATACCCATGACCATGGGTATGGGTTTGAGTATGGGTATCAGAAATGTAACCCACACCCATACCCACAGGTACCCATACCCATAACCCACTGTGGGTATGGTATACCCATGTCTTTCCCTACAGCTGATCCCTCGAATTGAGATACCCATGGAAATCAGTGAGCCAAGGTCGTTGAGGCTCACTCGATGAGGCCGCTGAGATATCAGCAGTGTTCGTGTTGTCATCATCATCATCATCAGAGAGCTCCCGGAGAAGCTGGCGAACCTTGCCATAGGCCGATGTATAAATTTTCATGGGTGCCCTGGCCATCTCGACAATGGCACCATTCAGTTCGAGATACCGTTCCTTATACTAGATACAATGAGTCAATGCGTACTACGGCAACCAACAAATGCTTACCAACTCCTCAGCGTGCTTGATTGCATCATCATATATTTCATGGCCCCAAAAGCGATGTATATGGTTCGCTTTCTGTACGGGATCCAGTACTGTAACAGAGGTTAATCTCATATTGCAACGTGAAGCAGTGGTCACTTACGCATGGCCATAATATGGACGTCGCAGTCAGCCATCTTCTCGTAGTACTCTGCAATTTTCGAAACACCCGCTTCGAGTGCAGGCCAGAAATCTATATATTCAGGTTTGTTGCTGCATGTATGCCATGCTTTATGCAACGACTCGAGAGCGGGAAGGGCAAGATGAATGACTGGACCAGAGTCGGATGAAAATGATTGCTGAGACTGCTCAGCTTTGCCCAACAATGCCAGCAAAACACTGACACGAGACCACTCCTCATCGGTCAGCTGGAGATTGAGTAACCACTGCCGTTTTTTGCGGTCCTTTTCGGCCACGGCAATCTCATGGACGAACATGTCGACGTCCTATAAACAACGTCTAGTAGGTGTGATATGGAAGTAAGACTGACAAACAAACCTCTTTCAAATTTTCACTGCGTTCGAGCATCACATACATTGACGACCATCGGATCGGCATGTCGAGCAATAGTTGAAGCGGTGATTTACTTGGTGGATGGCCCACCTTGTCCTGAAGCTGGATGGCCTTGAACAGCTCTTTGCGCTTTGCTGACGAGTGTTCCTTGACACAAATAGACCGAACCAGACCAACTTCATCTCGTTGTGATCCGCGGTCTGCAACAAGGTCGGCATCCAGGTTGGCAGGGTCATATGCCTTCGACTTGCTGTGCGCACGTAGCAGTGCTTGCGTAGCGAGATTGATGATATGCGCTAGACACCGGACCCGTCGTTGTCGTGCATTCCATGGCTTGCCCGTCACTTGCTGAATGTGTGTGGCAAACTCCGTCATCATGGAGTCCATATTGGTGGCATTGTCGCAGGTTACATGCCCGACTTTGTGTACGATTTTCAAGTGATCGACAACTTTGAAGAGCGTCTGCCCTAGGCGGACACCATGGTGTGCACTATTCATGCGTATGAAGCCTAGTAGGCCTGTTTTGATTGACCATGTACCCGGTGTGCTTTCTTCCATCCAGGACCCAGTCACCGCGAAATAGGCATCCGTATTCGTGGCTTGCCATGTGTCACATGTCAAATTGACACGTCCAGGTACAGCGTCGCTCTAAAATGCTACGGTGAGCCGAGATCTCATAAGCAAGCGTGTGCTATATCTACCAAGAGCCGTTCTCGCAATTTGACCATGTGCTCTTTAAACGAGTTGATGATTGCTTCCCGGGTAGTCTTTCGACTTGGAATATTCACGCTGTTGGTGGCACGTGCCGCAATGTTGATCATGTGTCGGAAAGATGGGTGCTCGAGGGCCGCGATAGGCTGATCGGTGTTGACCAGCCATTGGATTGCTGCGTCATGGAATCGCTTATCACTGTAAACGAGCACCTTCTCATTCGGAACCTTGGGCTGAAGGTGGGAGTTGAGCTGGCTTTGCTGGCCTGTTTTCTCGTCGCTTTTTTGTGCCTTTCTGTCCTTGGGTAGCATTGAGATAAAACTATTCTCCTTCGCCCATTTCAAGTACTTGGCACGATGAGCGGATTCCAAATGCCTCCGTAATGTCGAGAGTTCAGCGACGAGTGCCTTCGAACATAATTTGCAGTTGCGACATTTCTTGCTATCGCTGGGGCGTGTGTATGGCACATCGAAGAAGCGGTCAACATCCCGGCTTCGTTGCTCGCGCTGAGTCTTCTGGGCATCATCAATATCGAGGACGGAAATGTCGTTGAGTAGGCCATCAGATCCGACAGCATCTTGTGATGGTAGCGAGGAAACCGGCGCAGGTACTTTGATCAGGCTAGATCAGCACAGTGGCAGGTGACAGTGAAACAGAGACATACCATTTGCTCTATCCCGGGCCTCCGTGGCTCGACCACCATCAGATGTCACCGCTCGTGCAGGTGCTTTGTTCAGGACGCGTTAGTGGACCATCGTGGTAGTAAACGGTGAGGGAGAAGCGACTTACCCAAGCCTGCTCTAGTATCATGTACTGTAGCTTGAGCGCCACCCGAGGTCACAGCTCGTTTACCTGTGGTATAGTACTGCTCAGTGCATTTTTCGTTGTGCCAGATTATGGTACTACTGACCTTTAGTCAACCGAGATGGTGCGCGCTCATCATTGTCGGAGTCGAGGAGGTTGATGGTGGTGTCGGCCGCAGTCCTCTTGCGTTTGTGGGAGGTCGAGAGTAAGATTGGAGGAGGGGAGCTTGTGTCTGAGTTCGTGGGGGAGGAGACACCGCCCGTGTTGGGATTGGGCAGTTGGTGAGAGCGCAGCTCTGGCGTGGCAGCATTGGCGGTGTCGCGTAGTTTTGCTGACAGCAACGTAGCCCGTTTAGGCCTGGAACCCGGTTCCTCACTGACGCCGCTGGATTCGATTCCTGCCATTTTGCCGGCGTACTGCCGTGGCGGAAGCATTTAATGTCGTGTAGCTAAAATTGACTTGGTACTGTACAGTGTTCAGCACCTGCTGTAAATAATGGCCGAGGCCGCAGGCTCAGGCCCACCAACATTGAAGCCCAAGCCTTAAGCCCACTGAAGCCTACACATCAGGCCTGGCCTATCCGGGTCTGGCCTGGCCCGGCTCAGGGCTTTAGGCCAGGCCTGGCACATCACTACTCGCAATGACCATAGCATCAACTAAGTATGACTATTGGCAGTGTGCACCAGCTAATAATCTGTTCATCTGAGGAGGGCATGTCCTGCCAGTGACATGCCGGAGGAGCATGTTATTTGCAAGCGTATCTCATCTTATCACATATATCATACAATCTTATCACAGAGTACAATCTTATCAAAGTGCAATGTAAATGTACAAGAGCACCGGAAACAGAGAGATGAGCGAGCAGAAGCACTGGCAATATGGAAACAGGCTGAGGTGTCACGCATCGAGCGAAACAAGGCACGACGACACGAGTACCAGGCGGCACTTGCAGCATGGCAAACAGAGCAGGATGTGGCGAAGGCTGAAGGACGATGGACAAGTTGGAAACAGCCAGCTCTCGGGAAGCTGGAACCAAAGCTTCCAAAAGCGACTTTCAATGAGGTGGTAGAAGGTGAAGGAGGTGGGCACGATGGGAACGAGGAACTTGATGATGACGAGGAAGTGACTGGGAGTAAGTGCGGTGATTAATCAGTGACGAGATGATATCTTAGATAATTACATAAGCTACTGATATGCCTTTTTCATGCTGACGCAAGTGACGGTGTGCGCTTGATAACACCTGGTATTAAGACTCTTTCACAGTGACTCCGAAACATCGTGGATGGGCTCTAGCTTTTTTTCACATACTATCTTATGATGCTAGAATGCGTGGGTACAGTCTGATCTAGTACAATTACAATTGTTGAATTGTAGGAGTCCTGAAAAATTTGCTGACGCAAGTGCCGGTGGATCACTGTAGCCTCCAGACCGACCGATCACCGCGGTGGAGCAGCCTATCTCAGGCGAGGTGTCATTCCCTGATCATGCAACACAGTGCGAATGAATTAGAAGGTTGAATTTTAAACCCCTCATGAATCTCTGACCAGGTGATGATCCAGCCACCCCACCTCTGGTACCAGCCCACCTTGCTCGTCGGAAGGACGATGGTCCACTCGGCTTCCGTCAGAGAGTCGATGAGTATGACTCCATCTTTCAATCACTCGCACTCTGTTCAGTTTATGTCATGTAGTCGCTAGTGGTGTCCTCGATAGCCTGGTCCTCCTTGTTTTCATATTCAGACTGTGGATACGCATTAGAATGCAGCGAGTGGGCTGGGAGGATATATGGGCGACGATAGCGTTCTTTTGCGGGATAGGCCCGGTTGTAGCTGCGCATGGTTTGGTCCTTTCGTGCCTTTTCGTTCTCTTCCTCCGTCACCCGCTTGCGTCTTCTCCAGCACGCTTAGGATCATTCCCACGCTCCAAAGGTCAGGCCTCTTCCTCATCGGATTCATCCAATCCCCTTCTCTTCGTCCCCTCTCGAATTCCCCCCTGGCGTGGAATTCTTGGATCTCTGTCGCGTGCATCACGTGACCCAGCGTGGACGACCTCCGGAAGAGCAGGGAAGGAGCTCTCCAAGACGACAACAGGACCAGAAAGCTGTGAAGGCGGCTGCTGCTACCGCGCAGTCAAAAGGGGAATTTGCGTTAAGATTGTCGTGTAAAAGAGTGAGTGCTTCGATGGTGACAGGGGGACATTTGGTGTGGCGAGAGGTTGTGGGGACCAACTTGGCAAAACCTCGTCTGACGGATCTTAACATGTCAGAGCTGTGCCATGGGACTCCGTTTATGGTATGCCAGAAATGGAGGCCAGCTAGCCAGTTGTTGAGTGTTTTGTCTGAGGCATGCCCTGCATGAGAAGCAGTGAAGGTGGCAATGAGTTCCTGTGAGGCAGGCATGCGACTTGGATCATTCTCTGGGATGTTGATATTATCACAGAATTGTGTAAAATGAAGGAGGCCGGAGCCATAGTTACTTCGTGTGTCTTTATCGAGGGAACAGATCATGACTTGGAAGAGTTTGAAAATGGTAGGATTGGGTATAGGCATCTGCATGGGTATACCCCAGGGTATCAGCACTCATACCCATACCCATACCCACCATATACCCATACCCATGACATGGGTATGGGTATTTTTCGTGGGTCAGTGAGGGTACCATCATGGGTATTATTAATACCCATGGGTTCAGTGCAAAATTGCTAATCATTGTAGAAAATCTAAGCAATGGCACAAATATGACAAGTGTGCTATTTTTATGCTTAGTTTCATGTCAATTATAGCCTACTAATTGTGAATCTAATCTGATACTAATTCTAATCTAATCCTAATCCTAATCCTGAACTAATCCTGATCCTGATCCAATTCCAATTAGTATTAAAAGTCTAGTCCAGTCCAGTTTTTTGGTCTGCAAATGGGGACACTGGACCATAACAACTCACAAGGTCCTGCAATCATTTGGACCAGACTGAGACTGAACAAAAACTGGTCCTAAATGGTTTACTTGCAACCAGTTGTGTTGCAATGACGTGTACCCGGCGGCTGATGCTGCACAGGGTAGGGAACTGCTGCAGTGGTACTTACCTTTGGGAAGGTGTTTCTTAATAGAACAATGTAGTTCGGGATCAAGAAGTGTTATTGATATTCAGACTCAGACGAGTCTTATATACTACTAGTAATTATAGGTCACGTGACTTACTCTCACGCCACCTTTCAACAAGTTGTAATCATTCTTTTGAAAGACTGGTCTGCAACTCATTTGTGTGTGAATGCCTTACTTAGATATGGTGGGACAGGATGTACTTGGCTTTCTGTCAATCCAACAATTATGTAATTTGGCCCAGGGGCTGCGGAGATATGACCATTTCCGGGTCAGATAACATTGCAACATTCATGATTCTACTATGTTGTCAGAGTCCATATTTCTCCGAGGTCTATCTCCGGCGGAGATCCGGAATGGTTGGGATTGGTGGACCGAAGTCCGGAGGTAGTGGACTGAAGTCCGAGGGAGTTGGACCGAAGTCCTGAGGGAGTGGACCAAGTCCAAAGGTAGTGGAACGAAGTCCGTTCGGAGATGATACATAGGGGTTCCGACATTGGTCACTGACTAGCAGCGACGTACGGAGGTGTCGGAGGACGGAGAGACCAAGGAGCGGAGGGGGTGAGGATATCGGCGCAGGACTTATGTGTCGCGCCCTTGCCAGTCTCACGGATCCTCGTATTTCAGAGGTTCAGAGGGTTAAGGGAGACCATAAGGAGGGTTGGAATGAGTAAGACTAGATAGACGAGATATTCGTACTGAAGGTACGACAGAGAAGTACAGGAGGTTATATACGATGGAGACCCGGAAGAAGTCTGGGTCCGAACTACTGCGCGAAGGCAATGTACATAGGAATGACTGACGGAGGCGGAACACAGCCGGAACAGGCTATACGGACTGGTCCAGGGAATGCAGACTATGACTGAAGGAGATTAATGAAAGGTACAAGTTCGGAGATGTAACTCCGTGGATGTCCTAATGGATCTGTACAAGTCCGAGGTTTCAGGATAGGGGCTAAGGAGATGATCTCCAGAGTTGAACTCCTAAGTGAACTCCTAAGGGAGTGGAATGGAGATGAACTCCTAAGGTGGAGATGAACTCCTAAGGGTGGAGATGAACTCCTAAGGGAGTTCTTCGGAGGTGTGGCCTTATTCGAGGAGTTAGTGGAGTTGGCCGGAGGTGACCAAATAGGGGTTGGAATGGGATATGACATATGTACATAGAAATAAATAAAATAAAATCAAGAAAAATCCACCAAAATTCAGGGGTGTAGGTATGTTAGGATTGGTAAGGGTTAGGACTAGTGAGGTCCAGAACTGGCAAGGTTAGAATGAATGATCAGAGTTAGAATGAAAATGAGAATGAGGATTGTGATAAGGGTTCAGATTAGTGAGGATTGGGATGAGCATTAAGATTGGTAGTGATTAGGATTAGGATAAGATTAGGACAGGCAAAAAACAAGTAATGATTTAGATTAACATTTGGTCTAGTCAACTACCAAACCCACATCCATAATGGTATTATACCCACCCCATGGGTGTGGGTATGGGTATGGGTATCAGGTGGGCAAACCCACACCCATACCCACTGGTACCCATACCCATGACCCACATGGGTTTGCGGTACTCATGCAGTTGCCTAATTGGGTAGTCTGTCCTCTAGATCCCATTGCCATGAGTGTCCCACTGGTGTAGTCCACATGAGAAGATGATCTCCAGCTGCTACGTGGGGACAGAGAGGGGAGGGGGAGATTTGTGAGGAGGATCTGGGAGCTCTGAGAGGACGAGTAGTGATGGTGGTGTGAAAAGAGGCTACGACTGCTGGACGAGTGGGGTTTTGTTGCAGGGTCATGTCTGTCCAGAATTGGGCTGCAGCAGTAACAATATTCATGCCTGCCATGAGCTCATCATATGCATTTGGACGGGCATGGTTCATGATGGAACCAGGACGTGATTTCAGGAGGGATGAGAGGGAGGGGAGGTAGATGGAGAGAATTGTGAGGGTATGCTCCTCATGAGATAGGGTCGGCGAGATTAGACGCAGATTGTACATAAATAAGGGTGATGCTGAGGTTGAATTGTAAGAGGATGTTGGCAGTGCGACGGATGCATGCGTTGACCATGTGGTTTCGACTGCGGCCTTTGCGAAAGGCCTGAATGGCACCTTCATTGTCACTTTGGATGAGAATGTCCGTGTCGCGGATCAATGTGAGAGATGCAAGTTGTACTGCAAGCTCGATGGCGACTGCTTCGAGCCATCCAATATTGCGGCCTTCACCAGGCAGGCTGTGCCATGAGTCAACTGTATGCCAACAGTCCCAGTGATTGTTCCATAAGAGTCCAATTCTGAAGCCAGATGAGGCATCGACCCAGATGTTGTAATCACGTGTAGGGGGTTTGGGATGGAGGGAGAGGGGGTCGAGAGAGGATTGGAGCATGTTGAGCCACCATTTGAGGTCGGAGATAAGTGAGCACAGTATAAAGTGTTTCACATACTCACATCAGCAAACCTACATTTTTTCTGGGTCATTGAAATCAATGACAAGACTGACAGGCCTGAATGGCCTAATCAATGATAGATTGACCTGCCTGACTGAACTGATTTACTGACAAGCTGATAAGCTGATTTATTGAATGGACTGGTTGACTGACTAACTATCTAGCTGACAAATTGACAAACCTGACACACCTGACTGACTGACCAACTGACCAACTGATGTGACTGACAGAGATGACTAACTGATCAGCTAATGGGCTCATGGGCTGACTTGGCTGATTCACTGACAACCTGACTGACTGATAGACTGACATGACTGGTTGACTGGTTGACTGACTGACTCACCAGATCCTGGGTGTCCATTGCAGGAAATTCGATAATTACTGTTGCCCATTTTGCACAATATACTATCATGTAAATACCAGGCAAATACAAGCATAGACCAGCCCTTGCAAGACGATCACGTGCAATATTTCAACCCTCCCGCCCAACGCTCTCCTACTCAACACTCTGCAAATGTGCCTGTCCCGCAAGAGCTCCCCTCTCGTCTCATGCAAGACCCACGAGACTCCCTCGCAAGTGTTCTCCTCTCGTCTCTTGCAACACTCTCCTATCCAACGCTCCCTGTCCCACAGAGCTTGTCCCGCAAGAGGTCGTCCTGCAAGAGCTCCCCTCTTGTCTCTTGCAAAACCCATGAGACTTCCTTGCAAGCATTCTCCTCTCGTCTCTTGCAACACTCTCCTATCCAACACTCTCTGTCCCACAAGAGCTCGTCCCGGATCACTTGCAATATTTCAACCCTCCCGCCCAACGCTCTCCAATGTGCCTGTCGCAAGTGTTCCCCTCTCATATCTTGCAAGACTCTCCTACTCAACGCTCTGCAAATGTGCCTGTCCCGCAAGAGTGTTCCCCTCTCATATATTGCAAGACCCTTTACTCAACGCTCTGCAAATGTGCCTGTCCCACAAGAGCTCCCCTCTCGTCTCTTGCAAGACCCACAAGACTTCCTTGCACACTGTAACGACCCAATATCCTATCAAGGACAATAGGAGGTTCTGGAGGTTGCCTGGTAGATCCTAGAGCTCTTGCAATGAGTAGTCTCGAGTAGGAGAGGAACAGTAGACCACCAGGGTCTTTATGGCATTATTATCAAGGGAGGAACAATGGGGAAAACAACAAAGAGGGGAAACAACAAGAGAACTAGACTAGAGACTAACTACTATAACATAGGGGTATTTATAGGGGCTAAGTGCGAGCACAGGCCAAGCTGTGGAAAGGCTGTGGGAATCTAAATAAGGTTAATACCATGGTCACTGGGTACCATGAGGATGCTCTAGATAAGAGCTGTTAATGCTATTGGCGGAAAAGGGAAAGTGAGTCAAGAGGAAAATCATGAGGCAAGCATAAGGATGCATGAGGTGGCATGAGGTGCACAGCCTAGATAAGATCATGTGACTTGGTCATGTGACTAGTAGCATGGGAGACATGTGACCTGATGAGGTAAGTCTTGGCGAGTGAAGGAATACTATACTTTGGTAGTGTTTTGTGTGCACTAGTGGGACTAGTGTTTAGTGATTAGGAAATGAATGGTAGTGAAATTTAATCGAGAAATGTAGCGTCTGTAACACACACCGGCCACTTGACACTAGTCACTTATGAGGCTCCCCATTGTAAGTTCTGTTGTCTCCATTTTGGGACCACACTTTACTGATAACGACAATAATAACATTGGGAACTACTCCATTTTTACACGCTTTGAAGCACGCTCCCCCACCATCAATGAAAAGTCTTCCCACAAGTGGATGTTACTGTCTATTACGTTGGTCAACGTCTCAAGGCTTGTCTGTTGCGATATATCCAGGTAAGGGCATCTATCCCGCAGCATCAAAGTCAGCAACTTACCGGTCCAACTTCAACTTCAACTTCAACTTCCTCATCCTTGACAGTTCGCAAGCTTCCTGGGCTTTCCTCAGTCTTGGTGACCAGCGGGACAACTATCGCCTTGTTCTTGACAACCCGGATGTCCCTTGTGGTCTCGCTGCCAGGCTGGGGGACCTGTTGTACCTTGTTTGGCGGACAACCATTGACCTGCACGAAATTAGTATTGTGCTGAGTCAGGACACGAACTCTTAGATTTCCAGCATAATTGATGGCTGGAATATTCTGTTATCTCATGTACAGGTAGACCACTATGTAGGCTACCTTCTCACCAAGTTTCATTTTCTTACCCCCAATCCTCAAGGAGATATTCACAAACCATTGTGAAGTCCCTTACGCTAGTGTATACTACACTAACATTATGTACACTTCTATTAGCTTCCCATATATAGGAAAGCCCCTATGTAGACTACATTATCATGTATTGCATTGCTTTATCTGCACAGCTCTTGAGCCACATGATCACTGCTGCATAGCATTGAACCTGTGTGACTCTATGTATGGCCATACATAATTATAAGGTTTGGGTGTTTCCATGGAAATGCACAGCCTTAAAGCTGTGCAGAGTTCTGTGTTTTGTGCACAGCCTCAAGGAACAGATGAGTAAGCGCCAAGCCAATCCTTACCAATCATTGTAACAGCCAGCCAATAGCATAAGAGCCTCAATGAGTGGATTGGCTGTGCGCATAGCCCAAAAGCAGCTACATATGGGAGCACAGCCTCATGTAATAACAGTATATAAGGAGTGGATTTTGCCAGCAAAAGGAGAAGCTAATATCTAGAACAAAGTATCTAGAGCCAATAAATCTAGAACTGAGAACTCTAGAGAGCTCATTAGACTAGACTAAGTAGCACTACTACTACTAGCTAGTCAGTTGTATTAGGTAGCTTGTACTAAGCAGAAAACAAGTGCCCACAGAAGGCAACCTATAGAAACATGTTGCAATAGCATGTACCCGGTGTAAACACCAGGTACAGAGAAACTGCCCATGGGGCCTTATCTTTGGAGAGAGGGTACTCAGAGATGATAGCGGTAAGAGATCAAGTGAGTTATATTGTAATTCAGACTCAGCAGAGTCTTATATACTACTATTTACTGATTACTTAAGCAGGTCATGTGACATCAAGTATGTGTCCTTTCAACACTCCCCCTTGTCTGGTATACGGTAGATACGTAGATAACAAGTGAGAAGTACATAGTAATGTAAGGAACGTCTGCACATTTAAGGCGAGTTGAATTCCAAACCGAGCTGGGAGCGAAACTCCTTGAACTTGACGTGTCCAAGGTTCTTAGTGAACATATCCATGGGATTGTCGGTCCCTGGGATAAAGAGCAGCTCAACCTGCTTCCATAGCATCACAGCATCATGTATGAAGTGGTAGCGGATCTGGATGTGTTTGGATTGTTTTTCAGTAACAGGATTCTGTGCTATAAATAGTGATCCTTGATTATCACCACAAACTGGAATAGGTCCAAGGTGATAGCCGAGTTCCTGCATCATTTGATGTATCCAAATAGCCTGGCATGTACAGTCGCTCAAGGCCATGTACTCAGCTTCAGTTGAAGACAGAGCGGTGGTCTTTTGTAAGTGTGAGTTCCACAAGAACACACCATCTGCGAATTTCAGGTAGAAACCTGTTTGTGAGTGAGATGTGACTTTGTCTTGTCCCCAATCAGAGTCGGTGCAGGTGATGATACCTTTACCAGATTTGCCATTGTAAACAAGAGAATAATCTCGGGTACCTAGGAGGTACCGGCAAATGTATAGAGCTTTGTTAAGGTGCTCTTCTGATGGGTTTGCGGACATGCGGGCGAGTTGGGTAACCGCATATGCAATGTCAGGTCTTGTACCGATCATGAGGTACAGTAATGATCCAATCACTGTCTGGAATCACGTCCGAAGTTCCGGGTTGACAGGTGAGTCATTCTTCTCTGGGTAATAACCCTGAGGGAGAGGGGTGTTGGCAATTTTTGCATTAGTCATACCGCATCGCTCTATGACTCTGTCGAGGTATTCTCACTGGTCGATCTTAATGGTTTGACTGTCTCGACGTATGTTCATTCTTAGGAATTCGCGTGTTTCTCCTAAGTCGTGACAGTCCCATTTCTGCATAAAAGCGGCTTTAACCTTGTCTACAAAAGGTTTGTTGGGGCCGTAGAAGATGGCGTCATCTATGTAGATGATCGCTAGGACAAGTTCTTTTCCTTTATGATAGATGAATAGGCCAGCGTCTGATTTAATGTGCGTGAAGCTGAGATCTTTCATGGATTGGTCAAGTTCGCGCCACCAAGCTAATCTGGCTTGCTTAAGGCCATATAGTGCGCGTAGTAACTTTAAGACCTTTCCCTTGAGATGAGCAGGCATAAAGCCTTCAGGGAAGTCCATATATAGTTCTTCATCCAGTTTGCCGTATAGGTAGGCGGATCGGACATCGAGACCGGTGATGTACCAGTTCTCTAGTGCTGAGAGGGCAAGCATACACCGCACTGTCTCAAAGCGTACGACAGGAGAGAATATTTGATCAAAGTCAATTCCTTCTACTTGGGAGAACCCTTTGGCTACAAGCCGGGCTTTCTTTCTTCCGTTGGTTTTAACATCAAAGACCCATCGGTTTTTAATAACCTTTCTGTGTGCGGGTCGATCCACGATTTCATAGACCTTGCGATCCTTGAGTATTTGCAACTCATCATGGCAGGCTTTACGCCATAGGGTTTGTTCATCTAGGGGCAACTTTAAAATGTCATGGTAGGTCCATTCCTGGTAGTTTACATTGGACTGTTCATGTCTGATCGGAAATGCACAGCTGCAGAGGTATGAAACCAATGCGTCTCCCCCTTCCCTGGTGATGCGCTCAACGTCATCTTCCGACGAAGTTGGGGATGGAGGCATACCGCCAGGGATCACAGGTGAATCCGAAGGTCCAGCTGGTGCTTCTCCAACCAATCTGCACCAATCAGAGGCGTGTTCGATGTCCCGAAGTTGCTTCACCGGGTCATGGCGCTCTCCATACACATTTCCGGGTCTGAGAGGTGCGTGGCATTCCCGCTGTGGGCATGCTGGGCGAGCAGGTGGAGGCGGAGGTGGACGGCGAGGAGGTGTAACTGGGGGTGCTGGTGCTGCCGGAGGTGGAGTGGGAGGCTGGGGGGCCTGTTGACGAGGGGTAGGGGGTCGAGGAGCGAGGTCCGCATCGGACTCATTGTCATCCCCGGATGAATCAGACGAATCATTGTCATCATGAGAGTGAGAATGCGGCGGGTGGTTAACGGGCCGGTGTGGCACAGCCTTGGAGCATCTGGGAAACAGGTTCTCATCACAGATGGCGTGCGCCGAAGTGTGTAGTGCGTTGTTAGGGCACATGAAAAGATAGTTTGAGTCACTACCGGTGGAAACACCAAGGTAGATCATCAGCTGCGATTTTGGTTGCAGTTTACCTTTGCGAGTTTCGACTGGAATGTGCACATAAGTGCCACAGCCAAATACCTGAAGATGCGATAAAGTAGGCCTTTGGCCGGTAAGCATCTCGGATGGCATTTTCCAGTTGAGCCGAGCGGAAGGGATGCAATTATACACGTGAAGTGCATGGAGTACCACGAACTCCCAATAGGAATTGGGCAGGCAAGCCTGCAGTCGCATGGGTTGTGCTTTGTCCATTAGGGTACGGATGAAGCGTTCCACACATCCGTTTTGCTGGTGAGCGTAAGGGGCGGATTGTTGTATGTTTATGCCATTATCGCGCATATACTCAGTGAAAGCTTTGGAGGTATATTCTCCTCCAGCATCAGAGCACCAGTGTTTTACGACGGTGTTGAACTGAGTTTGCACATAGGTGTGGAACTGTTTAGTGGCTTTAAGGGTTTGATCCTTTGTTTTAATAAGGACCACCCAAGCCATAGAAGTAAAGTCATCATAAAAGATGACAGCGTACTTGTACTTGTGGTACGATTCGATTTCAAACGATTTGAGGTCAGAATGAATTAACTCAAAGGGAGCACTTGTGCGCTTCTCGCTATGAGGAAAAGTATGATTGTGTTGTTTGCCCAGCTCACAGCTGGGGCAGATAGGAGGGTTGGACGGAATATCAACGTCTGGGAAATCCTTTATGTGCTTCTTTGCAGCGTGGAGCACATCACGTGAGGGGTGGCCCAATCGGCGGTGGAGAAGTTCATAGTCCACAAGTGTTAATGACGCAAGGTCAGCCTTGGGACGAATGACTGGTGCACGAATCCAGTACATTGTGTCGCCATGTGACTGGAAACTTAGTACCAGACTATTAGAACATTTGTCATAAATGTCTATGTGCCGGGGACAGGTTTTAAGCGTCATGCATTGATCAACTAGTAAGGTGCCCATAGATATGAGCTTTACTTGACATGATGGCATGTAAATGACTGGCGATAACTGCACAAGTCTACCTTGGAACTCCACAATTGTGGTTCCTTTCCCTAGGATCTTTGCTTGGCCATTGGCTGTTTGAGAGAAGGTGGCTGTACTGAATTCTTTATACTCGATCAGATCGTCGAGATTACTGGTGTAGTGGGATGAAGCCCCAGAGTCAAGGAGCCACATGTCTGGTGGCATTCGATGACTGTGTTCCTTTTCCTTTTCCTTATTAGATGGCTTACAGCGATCACACATGGAGAATGGTACAATGGTAGTGATATTGTCCAATTTATCTACTACAGGTGTACGTGCAGAGAAGCTACATACTATCTGTGGCGAAGAAATCCACACATCAGTACCTGCGAGACTTGGACAAAGGAAAGTGGGGACTTGCCAGTTGAGGGTGTCCTCAAAGAAATGTTCGATGTATTGGTCGACCTCCATCTCCTCACCCAGACTCACCACGTCATCATCATATTTGTCATCGCTGTCAGGCAACAACTCTATGATACGAGGGGTCTCCTCAATATGCTCCAGGAGCGAGAGGGTGGCGGGCTCTCCAAAAGGACCATCCTTGGTGAAGGCCAAGTGGGTGCGCTGGTGGAGGTGGTGTGTGGCAACCGGTTCGAGGTTGCAGATGGTTTGAGGAGTGGGAGTGACCCCAATCCGGTGGGCGAAGGAAACGGTCTCAAGGACCTGCAGGAATGCAGGGGGACCAGGATACTGGATGCCGGGAGTGTGTGCGGGTCAGGGACCGGAGAGGAGAACTCCATGGAGGCCAGGCTGTAAACAGTGGGCTCATGGATGAAGTTCGCGAAGGTGAATGAGGCGGAGGACTGTTCCGCTGCCATATTGGCGCGGTCCTTCCGCTTCTTCTCCCCATTGTCGGATCTCTTTCCTCGACGCTGCTTCTTCTTACCCTTATCCTTGTCCTTCTTTTCAGAGGAGGAGGCGTCTGACTGCTTTTGCTGCTGCTGGAACTGGGGGTCGCCCTTCTGGCGACGCACATTGGTGATCTTATTCGCCTGTGCTTGTTGCGGCTTACGGCGGGTGAGGTAGTGCTGCCATGCAGCGGTGAGGGTGGTCTCCAATTCGGCCATGGTTAGGACCTTGTTGGGAGTGGTGGTCGTGGGGGCCAGATCGATGGCAGCATTGAGCTGCGCGTGTAGCGTTTCCGCATACTTGGGCAGTTTGACCACCATGATGAGGGCCTTGAGGTTGTTGGGAACCTTGTGTTGAAGTTCCTCGAGTAGGGAGAAGCTGGCGTTCAGCTTGGAGAAAGCTGGGCCAGGGTGCTGGTTGTCGGGGAAGGTAATCCCCAACATGTTCTTCCACTCCATATAGGCGGAGGCAAGTGAAGTGGCATTGTACTGTTGCTTGAGAGAGTCCCAGAGGGACTTGGCGGTAGCGTTACCGGCAAAGCAGGAGGTGATGTGGGGTTCGAGGCAGAGGCGTATGGCCCCAAGGGCCTTGTCGTCGTTCTCGTCCCACTTCTCCTGAGCTTCTTTCTCAGCGGTGGTGAGGGTGGCGCCGGCGGCAGTTGGGCGTTGTTTCATCATGGCCTTCTGCCAGCATCTGGAGGTGCGAATGTAGGACTCCATGTCCTGGGCCCAACACTTGTAGTTGGTGCTGTTCATCTTGGGGATGGAAGTAAGGGTGGAGGAAGACATATCAATAGTAGGATCTGAAAGGATGACGTGTCAGCATATGAACCAAAAATGGAGCGGGGAGAAACCGCATCACTGAACAGTCAGAGCTTCCAGAATGTAGGGTCATAGCGACCCCCTACATCTGTAGTCTTATGGCTGTTGCCCCAGGGCATTGCTGCGCTGCCAGGGTGTCTGGCGTTTCCGCTCGGGACGGCCAATGTCCAAAGGCATTCGCCCATGTGCAGATGACGAGCGGGCAAACCGCTCAGTCAGAGCTGCAGGGCTCATAACCTGTTGCAATAGCGTGTACCCGGTGTAAACACCAGATACAGAGAAACTGCCCATGGGGCCTTACCTTTGGAGAGGAGCCCATGTAGTCACATTGGTACTGAAGTCCTCGGCGAGCCTACTGTATTTTTACACCTGGGACTCGGACGACCCCGACATGGGCCCGTTGTGTATAAGCCGTGAAATAGGTCGGGAGATGTGGGAGGGCCCAAGGGAAGGCATGGTTCCAGGTATGTGCGAGAGTATCACGGGGGCCGAGGGAAAGGCAGTGACGTGGACGGACCGACGGTGTGGGAAGGGCCTTGTGTAGATAACCGTGTACATGTGCCGAAGGTGTTGGCAGGGCCTTGAAACAAGCTAGTGAATTGACCGACAAACTCGGAAAGGCCCTGATGGGATGCCAGGCCTGTGCATCCCAATGAATCGATGCAGCCATGGCTACATGATCTAAGAGACAACTGAACTTATCACCTTGGCCCTGGTTAGATCAAGGCTTATATGTACCAAAGTTATTGAGTCGGCCCTTGCAAGACAAAGCTGAAGATAGACCAACTTGAGGGTAGGGCCATTGAGACATGAAGATAGCATCTCCAAAATCATTGAGAGGGCCCAGGTATGGCCGAGATATTCGAGGGGGCCCAGGGCCAGAGAATCTATGAGATGATTGAAAGGATTAAGAGGGCCCAAGCATGGCCGAGGCAGGGAGGGCCGAGGTATTCGAGTGGGCCCAGGGCCAGAGAATCTATGAGATGGCCGAAAGAATTGAGAGGGCCCAAGCATGGCCGAGGCATGGAGGGCCGAGGTAATCGAGAGGGCCCAGGCCAGAGAATCTATGGGATGACCGAAAGGGTTGAGAGGGCCCAAGCATGGTCAAGGCAGGGAGGGCCGAGGTATTCGAGGGGGCCCAGGGCCAGAGAATCTATGAGATGATCGAAAGGATTGAGAGGGCCCAAGCATGGCTGAGGCAAGGAGGGCCCACATATTTGAGAGGGCCCAGGGCCAGAGAAACTATGGGAAGACCGAAAGGATTGGGAGGGCCCAAGCATGGCTGAGGCAAGGAGGGCCCACATATTTGAGAGGGCCCAGGGCCAGAGAAACTATGGGAAGACCGAAAGGATTGGGAGGGCCCAAGCATGGCTGAGGCAAGGAGGGCCCACATATTTGAGAGGGCCCAGGGCCAGAGAAACTATGGGAAGACCGAAAGGATTGGGAGGGCCCAAGCATGGCTGAGGCAAGGAGGGCCCACATATTTGAGAGGGCCCAGGGCCAGAGAAACTATGGGAAGACCGAAAGGATTGGGAGGGCCCAAGCATGGCTGAGGCAAGGAGGGCCCACATATTTGAGAGGGCCCAGGGCCAGAGAAACTATGGGAAGACCGAAAGGATTGGGAGGGCCTAAGCATGGCCAAGGAAAGAAGGGCCGAGGTAATCGAGAGGGCCCAGGGCCAGAGAATCTATGGGATGACCGAAAGGATTGAGTGGGCCCAAGGATGGCCGAGGCAAGGAGGGCCCACATATTCGAGATGGCCCAGGGTCAGAGAATCTATGAGATAACCGAAAGGATTGAGAGGGCCCAAGCATGGCCGAGGCAGGCATGGCCCATGTATTCGAGAGGGCCCAGGGCCAGAGAATCTATGAGACAACCGAAAGGATTGGGAGGGCCCAAGCATGGCCAAGGCAGGAAGGGCCGAGGTAATCGAGAGGGCCCAGGGTCAGAGAATCTATGAGATGACCGAAAGGATTGAGAGGGCCCAGTTATGGCCAAGGCAAGGAGGGCTGATGTATTCGAGTGGGCCCAGGGTCAGAGTATCTATGAGATGACCGAAAGGATTGAGAGGGCCCAAGCATGGCCGAGGAAAGGAGGGCCCACATATTCGAGAGGGCCCAGGGCCAGAGAATCTTTGAGATAACCGAAAGGATTGAGAGGGCCCAGGTATGGCCGAGGCAAGGAGGGCCCATGTATTCAAGTGGGCCCAGGGTCAGAGCATCTATGAGATGACCAAAAGGATTGAGTGGGCCCAAGCATGGCCGAGGCAAGGAGGGCCCATGTATTCAAGTGGGCCCAGGGTCAGAGCATCTATGAGATGACCAAAAGGATTGAGAGGGCCCAAGCATGGCCGAGGCAAGGAGGGCCCAAATATTTGAGAGCGCCCAGGGTCAGAGTATCTATGAGATAGCCGAAAGGATTGAGAGGGCCCAGGTATGGCCGAGGCAATCGAGCAAGCCCAAGGGAAGCTGATCTATGAGATGACCGAAGTCATCAAATTAGCCCTATACTCTCCTTGGATACATGGCCCAAGATTAAGAGGGGGGCCCTATTTCAGAGAACTATTGTATGGATTGATAGACACGATAAGGCCCTCGGCAGGCCGAGCCTCATATATACCGAAGATCTCGAAGGGGCCTTTGCATGATATATACCGAAGATCTCGAAGGGGCCTTTGCATGATAAAGCCCAAGATAAACCAATTCTCAGGATAGGGCCCTTGCAGGTATGAAAGTACTAGCTCCGAAATCATCAGAATTGCCCCAAGCATGGCCGAGGCAAACACAGCCGATCTAATCGAGCTGGCCCAAGGCAAGATGATCTGCACGATGACCAAGGTGGCCTCGGCCCTGCAGCATCATTGGACAGAGGAGCCGAGATTAAGGGGGGGCTCTGAATAGGGCTGTGAACATGCAACGGCTTGGGGCGATTTTGACCCATTCTAGCTACATGTACCTCTCGGCAGCAATAACACAGATTATAATCTGTCAGCAACATTGAATTTCTAATTATAGCAGCATCAAACAGCAAACATCGGCTTATATAAGGGAGCGGAGGCTGACATCTCTTCCTCATTTTCCCACCCACTTGCATTCCCAATGGCCCCAACAGGTGGTTCCAGAATTCCCTCTGACTGGGCATTGGCACAGACCGATAGCCTTGCGACTTACATGGTCTCCCTCTTCAACCATACACTTCATCCTGAGTCTCATGATGTGCCTCAAATTCCGCCAATTTCCTTGCCCAGCCTTTGCGAGGCCGATTGCGTGGTTGGAAGACTTGTCAGGGCATACCGCAATCAAAGTGGGTAGTTGCTTACACTCAATCCCTAGAATACCAAGCTCTTTTGACAGTTTGTATACCCGACATTGACATCATTCGCCTTGCCGAGACTATTCATAGGTGGCGCAGCGAACATCACCCAGAACAAGCTCTCAATTCCGAGGAGGACATGCTGCCTGAAGAGGTTTCGGCCGGTTGGTTGGAACTGACCGAGCCGGCCCTTGTTACGGACAAAGCAGACAGCGTTTTGCTTTGGTACCTCCCTGGAGCTGTCAGTATGCCGAATCAGGTTTGTATCCCAATGTCCAGAAATACCTGACTTCAAGCTGAACCTCGTCCAGAAACTTCTCTGGGAGAAGATGTCCTTACTGCAAAAACTGCTGCAAAATAGCATCCAAGGCCAACATTGGCGAACCTCGGCTAGGCAACATCACAGGTATACCCCAGGGTGTCCGGGGCCATACCCGTACCCGTACCCACTAACATACCCATACCCTCATTGAGGGTAAGGGTCAGCTTTGGGTATGCATAGATAATACCCGTATCAATACCCGTACTCTAGATACCCAGGGTACATGACTGATAATCGAGTACTACAAACTAAGTGTGCTAGTCACAAGGTTCTGAGTCCATAACCATAAAAGCCTTGTTCCATGCATCCTCCACTCCCTCTTTGTCAGCCTTGAGATCCGGCATTGCACTAACCTGCCTCACATCCTCAGTCTTGACAAGATTGAGTCGACTCCAGGTGCCGAGGCATAGGAGTGCACGAGTTGTGTTGACAGCTAGGCGAGACCGCACATGAGATAGGACCAGTCGACCACAGCTGAAGAGCCGCTCGACATCAACAGAAGTCGGCGGGATTGAGAGATAATCACGTGCCATGCGTGAGAGTTGCGGATATACTGCATGATGGTCGTACCACCATTCTAAGGCATCTTCTGTGTTTTCCACATCTGCAGACAGATAGCGATCGATCTCGCCACGAAGATCATTGGCTTTTGGTGGCGTGAATGCATCAATCTTGTCAAAAAGGCTATGAGTTGCCCCTCCAAAGCCTGGCTTCTTGCTGTTGGTGACCATCTCCGTGTCCAAATCCGCTGACTCAGAGTCCAAGTCCAAGGCATGTTGAGCGGACTCGGAAGTATATGAGAGGTTGAACTTGTCACGGAGGAGGAACTCAGCAGTATCGATCCAGTCCGACTGCCAGCGGGCGTTCTTGAAGTAGGTTAGTTTGTGGCGAGGGTGGAGAATCATGGCAATACGGCATACCTCCGAGCTGTCTGTGAGGGAATAGTACCGGTTGAGGGTTTGTTTGGCCAGGGACACAGCAGAACAAATAGCAGGTGTGAGGTCGCGGTTACGGATATACGATGAGAATTCCTTGTCTATGATGTCCATACCAGGGATGACGCACGCCAGGTTGGGTGAAGCACGAGAGAAGTAGAGCATCGCATCTTTGAGGACCTGGTGAGGTCGTGGTGAGAACTTGCCTAATATATCATTACACTACCGTGCTCGCGCCACACCTTGAGAACATGGCGCAACTGCTCCAGCATTTTCCACTCCATCTTGCTCAACTCAAAGCTTTGCATCCCTCCCTCTCGTCTTGATGTAATCCGGTCAATCGCCTCTTGGTGTTTCAATGCATATTCAAGCATGTCCACCGTTGAATTCCAACGAGTTGCCACATCGCGTGGCAACAGCGTCTCCCTCACTCGCAACTCCCCCAAGATCTCTTGCCATGCAGGAAGATGGAGAGTGGGGGACTTTGGGATGGCACAGGCTAGTTTTTGAAGCTGGATATTGTTTTTAGGACAAGCAATTGGTGAGTTTGCTTGCACGTACCTTTGCTAATGCAAACTTGACAGGGCGGATACTTTGTTCAATCGCACGGCGCTCGTTGTCACTCATCTCATCAAATTCATCCACCCATCCTTCCACTGAGTCACTGTCGCCATCGCCGTCGCCTCCGCCATCACCATCGCCACCACTATTGCCACCGCCATCGCCTTCTTCATCATCCTCAAGCTCCTGCTCCCATTGAGTGTCTTCATCCAAATCTGTCGATTGACTGATCCCTTTGTTCCCCTTTGTATCAAACTGACGCAGAAGGGTTTTCGCGACAAGATTGATTATGTGCAGGAAGCAGCGCGTGTGCGCTGCCGATCCTTCAAACTCATCAGCCAAAACCTCCAGTTCCCGAATCATAATGTCGTTGTTGGATGCATTATCACACGTTACACCCAAGATCTAACATCATGACACATAATAAGTCAGGTGAGCCATACCCGCTGTGTTCTCTTGTACCTTATCTGATATTCCGAAGTCTTTTAGCATCTGGGCGAAGACAGTCGCAAGCGTAAGCCCCGTATGTGACTGGCTATGGGTAAGTATGGCATTTTAGTGTCTAATGAGGGATACTGACCTTTGCCACTTCGACGACATCCAACGGGAAGGCCAAAGGCTTTCCTTCGTGCTCCAGGTGAACACAGAATGCCACGAACGAGTGATGGTTTGGTGAGGTCCATGCATCCGTTGTGAAGCTAATTCTCCCCTCATATTCCTGCAGCATTTTTGCTACGCGCTGCCGTGTGCATGCAAATACTAATCGGACATTGCGCGAGACAGTTGGCGCCGAGGGCAAATAGTACTCAGGCCGCCCTGTCTTCATCAATGTGCAGAATCCTCAATCATTGACAATGTCAAATGGGCGTAAGTCCTCAGATACCCAACGAACAATTTCGGCACTAGGAACTGGTCAATACAGGTTACAACAGACACAAGAACATGAAGTAGAAATGTACCGTGTCTCCTCACGGGTATGTTGGCGATGTGAGTACATCACCTGTCCCTTTCCCTTCCGTTCAAACGTGGCCGTGATTGTACCATCACGTAGAAACCTTCCGATGATCTTTTCCTTCACCTCATCGGCATTTTTGGCTTCGTTGGCAGCCCTCAATATCTCCTGGCCCCAACCTTTGCAAGCCTTGACATGCTTTCATAAGTTGCTCATTGATCTGACGTCCTGTGTGTCTGTATAACGGCGAACTTTGACTTTGCAGCTGCGAGCGGCACACTTGAAGTCGTGCGCCTGGTGTCCTTTGGCCTCAACGATTGTGGGTTGGGGATGAAAAAAAGCATATACTGGTGACGTCCATTCTTTCATGAGCTGCTCAAGCTGGTCCTTTGGGCTAATTTCTCTGGTGGGTGGGTTACCATCAGCATCTTCATCAGTGTCGAGGTTGATGACTTCAACGTCTCTTTGTAGGGTGTCCTCCTCATCACATGTGACTCGCTGACGAGACACTGACTTCGACACAGTATCCCCTTGGCCAGTGATGTCTTCCTGGGCTGTACACGTCTTTTTGGTGGGGATACTGGCTTCCCGGTCAGCTTGTGAATGCGACTTTGCTGAGCTATCACCATGGACAACACAAGCCCTTTTGGCTACAGATGTTGCACCCTGGTCTTCACGGCTCTTGTGTTTGCCCAGGGTGCTGTCGCTGAGTGCGGCCTGAGCCTTTTCGCTCAGTTTGCGCTTGGCAGAGTTGAGGAACCCAAGCTGCTCCATGGTTGAAATGTAGAATGGTGGTCTGGGTTCTGCAAGTTGACTGTGGTGGCGAAATTTGGTGGCAATTAGGCTAAGTTTGACAGTAATTACACATATGTTAGATCTCCTACATAGGATATATGACAGTCGAAAACCAGTGGGGTACGGGTAAGGGTACGGGTATAGCTGTCAGACACCCGTACCCGTACTCATGTCATACCCTTACCCAGGACCCGGGCGGGTATACTATACCCGTGATATTGCCTAACCTCGGCCGACCTTTTTAAGGAGGATGCGGCAATTAAAGGAGCCATCAATCTTTCTCCATCGTGGTTTCAGCAAGGTTGACATGTATGGCATATTTTCTTTCTATTTCCCACAATCAAACTCACCTGATGATCGCCATTCAGGCTGGCTGTTCAAAGCCTGAGGTGGCTTCACTGCTGAAGGGCAGCCGAACAGACCGCTCGGCAAGAGACTGGATTCAGGCAAACACCGACCAACTGGCAATCCTGTCTGCAGCCATGGCAATAATGCACCCCGACATGTATGTTACCGGTCGGGAAGCCCTTGTCCGACTTGGGAAATGGGCGGCCAAAGAAGGGGAAAGTGACATGCTTGAGATGCTGAAGATATGGCCGACAGTATTCAGTGTTGGATCCGTCATTGCTAATCGGGCAAGCCGACTGCATTGGGACCTCAATGGGCAACCTCAATGGTTTGATTTCCTGGTGACCTGCGGAGCATACAAGGATTTGGATCTGGTTTTGCCTTGCCTCGGTCTTCGGCTTCGGTACAATCCAGGTACTGGAGTGGCTATGTCGGGGCATCTTTTGCAGCATGGGGTGAGTTCCGTCTCTGGTGATCGCGGAGTTATATCACTGTACATGCGGGACAATGTGCATGAGCATCAGGGCATTGTCCGATGTCATTACATGGAAGTTCGTAAAGTGGCAGGGTTTACATAGTATACCTATTGATATCTTGTTACTGAACAAATGTGCATATTTCACATTAAAACAAACAAATTCTGGGCTCATTCTACATCATGGCCTGTCTACTGTCTTCAAGCTGACACACAATGCTTCCTCCATTGCCCGATTAACCTTCTGCAACTCCAAATAATTCCGCGCCAACTCATCCATGAAATCTTTGAGACCGTCTGAGAGGCTCATCAAATGTCCACATTCCCTGTTTCTCATCAGTAACTGATGACAACCAGAAAGCAGGTAACGTACCCGAAACAAAGCAAGAGCTGAAACAACCCTTAAAGGACTCTCAGTTAAGAGAAGCCTAAATGTATCTAGGTTGCTCGCAAAGGGAACAGAGGACTGAAGATGCAGTGAGTCGGGAGCTGGTATATCCTTTAGGGGGAAAGACCAAGAGAACAAGACTAGTGTTCTCTGGGCATGGCATTGGGGTTTATATAGTAAATACATGAGGGCATGGACCAAGCAGTGCTACTACTACATAAGGAGAACATGTGGTAAGTGCATGTAGCGGACATGCATTGTATGCATGTATAGCTATGCCAGCATGCAGCTTGTGCGTGTAAGAAGTAAGACATGTGTCGTGTGCATGTTAAGCATGAGGTTGCAACATGTATGCAATGTGATCGAGAAGCATGGATGTGGGTAATGAAATAGGCATGTGTGCATAGAAACGATGTGGCGGGAATGCATAGAAGGCGTGTCAAACGCATGTAAAGGAAATAGATAAGAATTGATGTTGCTAAGTCCACGTTTGGACTAGCGATTGCAGCGATCGTAACAAGAGCCTCCTCAGCTACCTGATCAATGTACGGCAAGAGTCTCCTCCGACACTTTTTATATTCGATGTTGGCAATGTTCTCATACCACCAGGGATCCGGCAGACCGAAAGGCTGCTGAGGAGAAATCGGCTGCCAATTCGTCAGGATCCTCTGAAGTTTCTCGAATGCGTCGCCCTCCCATTCCTGCTCCTGAAGCAACCCGTGCATCCTTTCTGGTTGCGGTCCTAGGTGAAGAAGTGCGTCCATACAGCTTGGTATGAGAGGGGGCTTCTCGGGCCGCAAGACGGAATACAATTCCTGGGTGTACAAGTACCGATTCTATGATATGAAATGGTGATGCTCAACAACCAGAAGCCGGAAGCATGACATGAATGCACCTACAATGTCCAAAGTCCAGTTTTCGTGCCAATCATTCGGCCACTCGGCTGGAGGGCAGTCGTGAAGAAACATGGCCGCAGCTTCCAGACGGCAGGCCCCATAACAGAGCACCATGCGGATCTTCCTTTCATGTTGCTTCGACCCTGCTTGGAACTGCATCACAAAATGTGAGATTACGGGAGAAAGGTGTGGTGAACAATAAGGATTATATATAGTGCCACAATCATGGTCCACACCAGTTTACCACGCCAAGTATTTGGCTTTGCTTGGATCTTTGGCTGTGTAGTCTGGGCTCGGCAGTTCTCGGCAATGCTTTTCAATATCAATACAGCGAAGCAACTCGGCAATGATTTTACAATGCCGACTGTGCCAACCAAGGCTCGCCCTTAGTCAAATCTTTGACCAATACAATACCAACCAACTACGTTGCTTTACATTCTGCAGAAGGACTACCTTCTCCCTCCAGAGGACTACTTGCTCTTGTTTGATTGGCATTTATTTTTTCCCAAGCTACTTTGCACTGATCCCGAAGCCGACCATATATGGTGCTTTGCCTGGCTGCATAACATGCCTGACCTTCTAGCCTCTTGTTCTGGCATCGGACCGATCGATGCTCCCAGTCCTCGGCCATCCTATGAAAGAAATTGGTCGCCCATTCAAATTCGCCGTCAAGAGTTCCACCTCTTCCTGCCAGCGGTCCTTTACAGCCTTCGACCTCAGCCAATGAACCTGATAAACTATTATCATGTGTCATGAGTATATCGGCAGTGACATGAAGTCGGAACGTACATTCAGACATCCAGTCATTTCGATCAGTGTCTCTCAGTACATCCAGTGACCAAAACCAAGAGAGGTGATCATTGCGACTGCTCTGTGTGTCTCTGTTGCCTCCAGATGAAACAACCCTAAGGACTCACACTTAAGTGAAGCCTTGTGCTAGGTCGCTTGCACAGAGAAAAAGACAAGAGAAGATAAAAGGTGAAGTTGCCAAAGGGGAAACTCCAAGAGAACAAGACTAGTGTTCTCTGGCGCTGCATTGGGGTTTATATACTAAGTACAAGTGTGCACGGACCATGCAGTGCTACTACTATATATGGTAAGTATCCGTTATACCGGGTAACATGAGGTAAAGGCATGTAGCGGACATGCGTTGTGTGCATGTATGCTGTGGCAGCATGAGGCTGCAATGCGGATCTAATGTGAATGAGAAGCATGGATGTGGGAGATTAGATACGCATGTGTGAATAGAAGCGATAGAGCGGAGATGAAAAGAATGCACGTGAGTGCGTGAAGGAAATAGATAGGGGTTGAATGAAAAGAAAAATGTTAAGTCCATTATAGCTTGGAGCGATCATAACACCAGAAGCGGTTGCTTTGATTTTAAGATCAGTATCCTCAAGTGCCTTGTATTTTTGGAGAGTTTTGTTGTTGGCTCCAATATTCTGCAGGGCTATCCTGCAGGCCCGATAGACGGCGACCTTCAACTGCAATGCTGTATCAAAGGAATTGACTTTACTCCATGCCTGGGTTGTCTTCACATAATTGTCGGCATGCCGAACTTGTGGTCGAAATAACCGGCCTTTATTCGCCAAGGCAAGCCAAATTTCATGTAGGGCGTCGTTGGCCTGGCCAATACGTAGCTTTAACTCCAGCTCTACGAGATGATTCATTTTGAGTTGTTGGCATCTCTGGAGACTGAGATTGGAGGGCAATGGCAAAATAACTTGATCGGGCTGTTTGCGGTCAATACCTTCCTCAGCCACCTCTTCTTCATCGGCTGATTCTTCCACCACTTCCCCTTCCCCTCCATCATCCGACAAACATATGTCAGTATCCCCATTACCAAAGTATGCTCTGGCCTCTGCGAGAAAAGCGGAGATATCCCTGCAGAGTCGATCAGCTCTTCGGGCTAATGCTAGCTGTTCGCTACACTGTCCTCCGCCCATTTTGCGTCTCTCCCGAGCAAATGCTGTTACGATCGCTCCAAGCTATAATGGACTTAACATTTTTCTTTTCTTTCAACCCCTATCTATCTCTATCGCTTCTATTCACACATGCATATCTAATCTCCCACATCCATGCTTCCTATTCACATTAGATCCGCATTGCAGCCTCATGCTGCCACAGCGTACATGCACACAATGCATGTCCACTACATGCCTTTACCTCATGTTACCTGGTATAACGGATACTTACCTTATATAGTAGTAGCACTGCATGGTCCGTGCCCACTTGTACTTAGTATATAAACCCCAATGCAGCGCCAGAGAACACTAGTCTTGTTCTCTTGGAGTTTCCCCTTTGGCAACTTCACCTTTTATCTTCTCTTGTCTTTTTCTCTGTGCAAGCGACCTAGCACAAGGCTTCACTTAAGTGTGAGTCCTTAGGGTTGTTTCAAATGCAATCTGGCCTTTCTCCAGCTTGAGGCCTCTTGAGAGCCAGGTAGTGTTTCGGCCTTGAGATTTGTCAGCACCGTCACCACTGGCCACTGAGCGAAGCAGGTCCAGTTCCACAACTTGCATTGTCGGCGCTTCGGAAAGTCAGAACAGACTGCAATGAGCATGAATCCCCATCACCTTTTTGCAATTGCACGTCGAAAATGTCCATAGCGGAAGGATTAGAGATCCGATTCTTCTGAGCATTTAGCTCTTGTGTCACCCATTTTTGTCTTTGCTCTTCATTCACAGTCACATCTAGATCATAAAAAGCTGCCGAGGCTGAAGCCAAAGCCCTCATGGCATTCTTGTACTTTCTGACTAAGCTTTGTGACATCCGAATCATTTTCATGAAGTTTGAATCATTCATCTGGAAGTCGAGGAGTTCTTGACGGTGGGGAGAAGACATCCCACAGGCCGAAGGTGATACAATATTGAGCATAGACCACAGTGTTTCAATTATTTCTTCATCCACCCAGCCGGCCCTTGAATGAACAGAGGTCCATGTCGGGCAAAGCATTTGGTTTGATGGTCATGTACGTGCCATATGCCAATTCCTGGAATTATTTTCACATCATCCGGAATCTCTATGAAGTCGTTATTTCAAACTCTGGATCAGAGCTTCTTTATATATGCGCAGTTGATGTCGTAAAAGTTGATGACACGAACAATGTTCTTCATGTTGTACTGCATGGCATATGCAAGGGAGTAATCCATGTTTACCTGCCTGATCAGATGTTTGCAAAAAAATCAAATTTGTTCGGGGGATAGCCTACCGTTTCCCCTTCTGAAAGTCCACCAAGGTATGGGGGACGAAGCAGCCATGTCAGGCACAAGCAGCACTGCCGATTCCTGTTGACTCTAGCTTTCCTCGGCTTTTATTAGCCTGGTTGACGGCCCGATGATTGTTGCAAGCGGATCACTGATCAATCACATTGGTTTCCGAGATTGAGCCGATGATCGGCATGTACGTACCTCCAAAGGATGATGAGTGGCCTTCAAGTATGACTGATACTCAGACCGGCCGACCATGTATGCAAGGCCATCCATGAGCCATATTTGATCTTCTGGCCGCTTATCATGCATGTGTTCGGCCTTGAAGTTACCATCCATAACCAAGGTTCGGGTGTATTTCCAACTGAGACATAACTTATGTTAGGGCCGGAAGGAGTAAAATTGGCTTCGGAGGTATAAACACCTGGAAACTTCCTCCTCAGTTGGGTTGCAATTTATCCCTGGCTGAGGGCAGCTTGGACAAAATAGAGCCAACTCCCCTTGCTTCGGTTCGCGATTTTGATGACCAAATCCTTTCCATTTCAGGAGTTTCAATAATCTCCATATTCTGGAAACTCGCAGCAATTCTCGGTACCGATTCTAGGGAAAAGGCCACCGTTTATCATCGGTGCTGAGATATTATATCAAGGACTCACTGGGACTAAATGCGGAAAGGTGTTAGAGGTTATACGACAAAGTTTGCTAAAATAATTGGAACCAGAAGTCCCACACTCCAGATTGTCATGAATGAAATCATCCAGGACGTGGAAGGTGAAGGCTGTCCGTGGCTGATCCAGGGTGGCAGGAAAGAGTTTATTGCGAAAAAGTTGCATGTATGCCGGGGGAGAATCGGGGCATCGACAATAGTTGATTGTCAGGTAATGGATCCCTGTGGTATCAACTATGGTGAGGTAGTCCTCATGATCGGGGGCCCGGAGATTTGAAGGGATATATTCTTCATCGGTGTTGATCCATTCTTCCGGCCCATTGCCGGGGAGCTCATTGAGGTCAGGCTTGTTTGGTGCTCGGCTCGGGCAAGACCTGCCTTCATGGCCGAGGTGTACCTCGAATCCGGCCTGTGAACGATGACCTATTCGGATGGGGACTTCCAGTTGGCAACTGTTACACACCAGATTTAAGGATGAATCTTCAAAGAAGGACCCGGTCCATTGCGAGATCCTGTGGAAAGGATGTATCCGATGCTTATTCCGAGTGCATAAGGTACAAAACAACGGCTGGCCGAAGCAATCAGAACATCTATAAATTCCATCTCCCCCACATGAGGTACATTGTCTCAGCTTTGGAGGGGCTTCCATATCCAACAATGTATCAAGAAATTCAGTCTTTCGGCTTAGCCATTCAAGGAGATAGCTATTGGATGTCTGTGTAAATTTCCAGTCAATGGACTGTCGATTTCATCATATCAGGCAGACCTTCTTCACTGGCCACCTTAGAGGCTGAATATCAGAAAGGTCAACATAGCTATCATTGAGGTCTTGATATTGTTGATCTGAGAACTTGGCTGCAAAGCCGATCGGCTTGGTCAGCGATGAGGAAAGGTTTTTCAGCTTCATGGGCGATGTCATCGAACCGAAGGGCTTCGCTGGAGAGGAATGGCCGAGGTCTGTCGATAACTTTGCAGTCTGACCATCCAATCTAACCATTTGACCCTTTGGACCCTGTGCTGTATCCTTGGTGATCCAAGCAACCCGTGTCACATTGCCAGGATTGATTCTTCTTTTATTGTGATTCTTTGGCATGCTGGTTGTGGAATGCTATAACCAGGAAGAAGACCTTGAAGCAGTCTAGCACAGGATCTACCAAGCTGCTCTCTGCGCTACACAATCATTCGTCGTTTCCATAAGTGGATTGTTGCCATTTCTATTACACCATATGTGGATTTATTACAGTATTCAAATGACAAGCGCTGCCTACACCGGCAACACCGGCAATAGTTTTGCCGGTAAAATCTCATTGGTTAAACTGGATAGCCGAAATGAGGATGATGTCATAAGAGCATCTGGACCATTAGTCAACCCAATTGGATCGCCGAAATGAGGATGATGTCATAAGAGCATCTGGACTGTTAGTACACCCATTTGATGGGCATAGAGTTCACCAGAGTCAGGGGTGAGGCGACGCGATGTTTGTAACTTTGAACTCGTCCAGACAGACACTGTTCCAACCCTCTCTCCCAGTCTGTGAGCAATGTCTGACTCAGAGTGCCTCTATGCCGAAACAGAGTACCAGGAATCGCAGTATGCCAGATCCGATGAAGATTCTGAGGCTGAGATTGAGGTGATTGCCGGCAAACCAGATGGTGAATTAAGGTCAAGCGAAGGCGCTCCTGGCAGTCCACCTGGCCTACCTCAGGCTGGGAGCAGGAAAGCTGAGTGTTCCAAGCCCAGAAACCCCGCTCAATCCGGTCCCGGCCAGGAAGGATGAGTAAGGGTCCCCGAACCAGTACTTGACATCCTCCGAGAACATTTTCCTGACTGGAAGAATGCAGACAAAGAGAAACGAAAGAATCACTGGAGGGCCATTACCAAGGCAGTCAGAGCATTGCCTGACCACAAGACAATGAGCAAAGCAGAATGGCAGGCAAGCTTGAGGGTAAGCACTCTCTCAGACTTGAAATGATGTCGTCCCCTCACTACCTATGAAGATCTACCTGGCGTGGATGCATCAGCAAGGAAGGGCTGGAAGGGAAAAGAAAATGAAGCTCGGCCATCAGTGGACCGCATGGTCGGTCATTCGGGAGGAGCATAAGGAATGGCTGAAGGAAATCATTCTGGAGAAATATGGTGCTGCCCCAGGATCGGTTGAAATGCTAGGGTTGTATCAAACCGAGCTGAATGAACTCATCGACGAGCTCTCCGAAGAGACATGGCAGGAGGCTCACCAAACTGCCGAGGAGTGGAATAACCAAGGCCCAGCTCCCGATGTCCAGGTAAGGTAAGGGTTGGCCAACGTAATGTTGGCATCGACTTAGTGGAAATCATACAGATTTGCCACCTGAAAAGCCCAAGAATTTGTAAGGAAATTCGCTGTTGAGATGTGGAAGAAGGGGGGAATACAGATGGTCATCTTTTCGGGATTCAAGGACAAGAAGGGGGAAATCTTTGCCGAAGTGTAAGTGGTGACATCAGCCACAATGTTGAACATCCTCTCATTTATTTGCAGTCATGACTTCAATGAGGACATTGCTGACGGCCCATCCTTTGAGAATGCCGAGGAAATTCAGGGAAGCTTTGACCGATATCTGAGTACATGTTTTGATCCGCCAAAGAAGGATGGAGATCAGGGGGCCGAAGAAGATGGAGACCGAGAGAAGAAGAAAGTTGGAAAGCTGAAGAAGTCACAAGCAGATGCCGAGATGATGTTGTCGAGAAGGTCCTTCTCCCAGATGGCACAATTTGGATTCCCGAAGTACAGAACCTCTCGCGCGCTGACCTGCAAGATTTGGTGAGGGGATTCCTGACGGCCCATTATAGTACGTTCTACTTCCAGTTTACTCAGTAATTGCCGGTGCCGATTACCCATATAGGATTAGTGACCCGAAAGCCAAGGGTTGCTGCTCCCTTCAAAAAACTCGGCCGACTGAGAGCCACCCTATTCGATGACCGACATCTGCCCCCAAAGTGGAATATTCCTGATGATCCTAGTCATCTCAAACACCACGAAGCCCTTCATTTCCTGGAGTTCATTCGGAAGAGGCAGGCTCTGTTTCCCGATGATGTTTTTCAGTTTCAATGTTGGCTGGACCAAAGTGAAGGTCCACATCCTCCGGCGACCACAGATGATGATGAAGAGGCATCTACCCATAGCCGATCCACTAGGAGTCAATCCAAAAGGCAAAGGAGCAGAAGTTTGGGGGACAGAGATACCGCTGATGATGGTGGCTCCGAGGATGCTGGAGAAGAGGTTGATGAGCTGGAAGAAGACTCAAAAGCCGCTAACAAATTGGAGACCGAACCCGACGGAGGAAAGAAAGAATTGGATAGAGAGGGCAACGGACACCAGCTGGACCAAGAGAGCAGGGATCAGCACTCTCGACAAGCTGACAGCAACTATGCAGTCAAGCATGGCCAGGATATGAAGGAGACTAGTGATGAGAGAGAAGGGATCCGAAAAAGGGAGCCCACACCTAGTGTTGATGAAAGGGGCTGAGATGTGAGTCGGTGAGGAAGGGAGCCGACTCCGACTCCTGATCGCCGAGACGTCAGGGCCGAGCTTGACAATGTCAATGATGCCCGAATCAAGTATGGCCTGCCGAGGAAGGTTCCAAAGCAGAAAAAAGGCCAATTGGGAGAAGGGAGTCAACAAGGAAGAATGTCAACAGCTCTGCCTGATTGCCGAGATGAAAGGGCTGAACTAGACCATGTCAATTATGCCGGAATCAAGTATGGCCCACCGAGGAAGGTTCCAAAAGAGAAAGGCCGATGGGGAGGAGGGACTCGGATAGGAAGAGAGCCAACTCCTCCTCCTGATCGCCACGATCTCAGGGCTGAGCTAGACCATGTTGACAATGCCTGAATCAAGGATGGCCCGCTGAGGAAGGTTCCAAAGGAGAAAGTCAAATTGGGAGAAGGGTCTCGGCGAAGAAGGGAGCCGACACCTCCTCCTGATCCAAAGGAGAAAGGCCAATTGGGAGAAGGGAGCCAACAAGGAAGGGAGCCAACAACTCCTCCTGATCGCCAAGACCGCAGGGCTGAGCTAGAGCAAGCTGAGGATACCCGAATCAAGCATGGCCCACCGAGGAAGGTTCCACAGGAGAAAGGCCAACTTGGAGAAGGGAGCCGAGGAAGGGAGCCGAGCCCTCAGCCTGATGAAAGGGACCAAGGGCCTGACCAAGAACACGCTGAGAGTGGCCAAGTCAAGTATGATCCCACAAAGAAGGTACCGAAGGATGGAGACAGGGGTTGAAGCAGAAGAGACCTCACGCCCGAACCTGATAGAAGGGGAGGCAGGGTGGAGCTCGCCCATGCTGAGGAGGGCCGAATCAAGCACGGCCCCCGGAAGATACCAAAGGAGAGAGGTCCGGAGGCAGAAAGGGGTCGACAAGGAAGAGAGTCAACACCTGGACCTGATCAAAGGGACCGCAGGGTTGATCTTGACCATGCTGAGGAAGGCCAAATCAAGTATGGCCCCTCACAGAAGGTACAAAAGGAAAGAAGCCAGCAAAGGAGGGAGCCGATGCCAGTCAATCAGTCTGAGAGCAAGGTTGCCGACAATACCCGAATCAAGTCTGGGCTGCTGAGGAAGGTTCCAAAGGACAAAGGTTGTGAGGGAGAAGGGAGTCGACAAGCAAAGGGCACAGGGGATGAGGGAGAAGGGAGCAAAGAGAAGAGGAAGCCGACACTTCGGCCTGATCAAAGTGAGAAAAGGGCAGAGCCCGACCATGTCGAAGATGCCTCTGTCAAATTTGGCCCACCGAGGAAGGTTGCAAAGGAGAAAGGGCAAGAGGCAGAAGGGAGTCGACGGGGAAGGGAACCGAGCCCTCGGCCTGTAAAAAGGGATGGCGGGGCTGAGATCAACTGCGCCGACGATGATCGCATCAAGTCTGGCATGCCGAGGAAGATTACAAAGGAGAAAGGTCAAGAGAGAGAATGGCACCAACAAAGCAGGGAGTCAATGCCAGGGCTTGGTCAAGTTGATGCCAGGGATGAGCATGACTATGCCAATGATGAAAGAGGTCGACAGAGAAAGGAGCCGACATCTCGGCTTGATCTCAGGCAAAAAGAAGCTCGGGTTGGCCAAGAACACTGAACCGACAATGGCAAGAAAGGAAAAAATAAAGAGGCCGAGACGAGCCGACAGAGACACCCTGCCGACTATGAAAGGAAGGATACACAAGGTGTGTAGTTATGTTTGTCCTGCAATGTCAAGTTCACGAATAAGAAGGAAATATGGGGACCATAGGAGACAGTAGTTTTGATGAACTACCCCTCTTCTATGCTGATTCTGGGTCGGCCTCTGGCAAAACAATGGCAAAAGCGGTATATCAAGACCATAAAGTGGTAGACTTGGGCAGAGTGCCTCTTAAGTCAGCAATGAAGAAGCCAAGCCATCCTAATGAAGACGGCCAGAATGCTGAGCAAGGTGATATTGACTACCACATTGCAATGCTTGAGATTGAGCTGATGAATGATTGTGCAGTTGGAGAGAATTCTCGAATGGGACACGAAGGGCACGTCGGTGACTCGGCCAAGACTATGATACAGTCAAAGAACAGCACTCAAGGAAATACTTCGGTGGTAATGGGCTCGGCGTATGAGACAGCACAAATCACTCCAAGGCGTTCTGGCTGTGAGAGAAGAGCTCCCTTACCAGCTGATGCAAAATATGAGATACCCGAAATACCAGTGGGAATGAAACGCTGAAGTGATCAGCAAACGGCGACACCAAGAAAGAAGAGAAGGTCTTAGTTGGAAGTTCGGGCGATCGAAATACCATAGATAAGACCATTGTATTTACAGTACAGTACATGATTGGTATTTACAGGAAAACAATACATTGGAATTACACTATTTATTCGGCCTCGGCCGTGACCGCCTCCATGCTTTCGTCCTCCAAGTCACCATGGTAATCGAGAAGTCCTTGCATGCCTGATGCCGAAGGCTCCCTGTTGTCGGTTGCTTTGCCTTCCACGTCGGCACTGGTTTGCAGACCTGTGGCCGGCAACTCTTTGGCAGGGGTTGTTGCTGCCCTCAGTTCGGCTTGGGGGATGGAGCTAACCTGCATGGGAGAAAGCCAAGGGCTGGGCCTGGCTTGTGAGGGCGTGGATGCACGCTTGAGGGAGGCATTCCTGCAGGGAGACGGGCTGGATAACACAAGCCATCATCAGGGGCATGTAAGTACAGGAGAGGAAGAGAGGAAGCGGTGACCTACCTTGATTGTGCATGTGGACTACCCCCGGTGACCTGCATGCAATCCATTACGTGCTGAGATCATGAGTATAACTCTCTCCCAATATTCTAGCCTAACCCACAGCTAGAAAATCCTAATATGCACAGTAAAGGTAGCTTACTATCTAAACTACCTACCCTCCAAATTTCATCATGTTTGCTTTATTCCTTACAGAGATATTCACAAATCTCTAGTAATGTACCCAAATTACCATAGTGTACTCAAAACACTATTACTCTTATTACTTTCTCAATAGACAATTAGCCCTTAGTTAGATTATCTAATCATGTACTACACAGCTTGACCTGCACAGCCCATATATCACATGACCACTTGCCTGCTTAGGATGCTGCCCAAATTGCCATTCAAGCACAGCAGTGAGTCTCACTTTCTAGAACATTCTAAATAGAATGTACAGCCATTAACCTGTGCAAGGTTTCTGTAACTCATAGCATAGCCCTGCATGAGTCAGTGTGAGTCATACCTCAGAAAAGTGAATAAGAATCACACCTGAGTCAACACAAGTCATACTGACTCAACATGAGTCATGAGTGTTGAAGCTCATAGCATAGGCATACCTGAGTCAAGATGAGTCATAATGAGTCAACATGAGTCACACATGAGTCATGTCAAGTCAGTCTTGCTACCACTATTCCTAGTCATATATCCTACCCATCCAATCATATTCATTCTTGGCAAGCAAAATGACTCAGAACATAGCCTCAAAGCTGCTAAATGTAGAAGCATAGCCACATGTAAAAAAGGTATATAAGGAGTGGAATTTTGCAGTGAGATCATATCCCATTATCGGATTATCCATTATCAGAGGATCTCATATCTGGTATTTCAGAATCTAAGAAAGTCCCAAGCGACCCTTAGAGTTCTAAATCTCTACATACTTGGTAGCTAGTACTTAGCAGAAAACACTACCAAAAGAGGCAGCTAACACAGCTACTCTTACATAAGCTATTACTAAGTGGGCAAATACACTGCCAATCGTAACCTAAGCAAATCTAGTTTAGGAATACTTAGTACCTGCTACACACAGAGATCTTGCTGACTTACATTCCACTCCAGTTTCCCAATAAATAAGGTTGTAAACAACCCATATTGTGTGAGAACTGAGTGACCCCTTTAGGAAATATCCTACACATTACATCATACACAGCCACCACAGATTCCCAGGAATCTAGCTACTCTTCAAATAGGCGTATATACACGGCAAAGCCTATAATTTGGTACACACAACCAAACAACTCATATTAGCACACCCATATACTACTATACAAGGTAGTGTATTCACACCCTTAACAGCTAAACCATTAGCTTTAAGAATCCTTACACAACTACAATACAAATCAGTACGTATCTATTGCTAGTAACTCTAGCAACCTGTTAGCCAGTAACAATAGGAATAGTCTACATATTCCTTATTTCCTTAAGAACCCATATTAGCTAGGAACGAAGCCAACCCTTTTACACTTGACTAACCATCAGGAAAGAAAGAACGACCAGGGATCCAATTAGTTAAGTTTCTCACTCATTCAGTAGACAAGTTTTCTTTTTCTATAAGTATCTTCTGTTTGATCTGGTAGATAGAGTTGTCCTATCACCAGCTTATAACTAGATTGGGCCTGGAGGATTGATTGCATAGGATTTTCCCCTAGCAAATCTAGCAGTCTAAATCCTGTAAGAACGACACCGGTAGTCGCGATTCCAGCTCGGGGGGTGGGGGACGACGGACCAAGTTCGTTTTCAGCTGATCGGGGAGGGGTGGAGGGCACCGAGGCGGTATTGATGGCTTGGAAAGGGTACCTCAATTGAGCCGAGGCCGATGTTGAACCCTGACCGACTTCGCCTTGCCTCAGATTCTCAAGGATGCGGCCAAAGGTTTGCATGGCTTCGCTTTGAGCCTGGACAACTTCTCCAAGCGACTGAACTCGCTGACCGACATGTTGAGTTGCTGCAGCTGCTCTTGAAGCCGGTTGAATTCTTGCTGAGTGACCGGCACCTCGGGTTCTTCGACTGCTGCGGAGGAGGTTGTTGGAGTTGTTGTCCCCGTGCTGGATTGGGCAGTGGGGATCACATGTGGCCCACCCTTCTTGTGAGTTGTGATAATGACAGCATCTAAAACTTTTGAACATAAATGTCAACTGTTCAATCAAAGTCTGAATGCTTACCTTGCTTGCGACGCGCCCCAGTTTGGACCACCACAGTTTTCCTTTTCGGAGGGCCAACCGGAAAGCCCTTGTCCGCAATGTGTTTCGTCCTTTTCGGAGGGGGTGACTGTCGAGCTGCTTTGCCGTCTGTGCCGTCTTGTTGTTGGCTCGACTCGGTAGATGAGCCTCCTGCTGCCCGAGCCATTGACCGAGATGAGCTGGAGGGTTGGCTTCGAGGGCCAGAGTTGGTCGGCGGTGGACGTGATTCCGAGCGCCGTCGTTTCCTGTACAGACTACAGGAAACCTTGCTTCGGTTGCATTGCTGACACGCCCAGCTGTCCACATGTTGACAAGGGGTGTTGCGTTTGGCACACCGCTCGCAAGGTTCGTTGGTAGACATCGGGAGTGGAGCAGATGGGGATGGGGGGGTAGGAACGCTGCGGTTGGTTCCTACTGGGCTTGACCTAACCTTCGAGGCTTTGCCCCTCTTGTTCGAGGTGGAGGGGGCAGGGACTGCAGGAACAGAGGGTGACCAACGAGAGCGACCTCGTTGGCTCTTGGCTCGATTTTCCTGGCCGCTTGGGCTTCCTCAAACACGGGACCGACCACGAGTTTCTTCCTCGGAGTCTTCAGGCTCAGGCTGTGGCTTCTTCTCCTTCTTCTCGGGCACCTTCACCGTGCCCTGCTTCTTCTTGCCCTTGCCCTTGTCCTCCTTCGGCTTCGACGATGTTCGTGCCAGCCCTTTGCTCTGCGATGAGTCACTGCGCTCGGCGACTGTTGGGGCCTTGGCCTTGGCTTCGTCTAACCTCGGCTGAGGCTTGCTGGTCTTTTCGGTGACATCTTGAACCGCTGTGGCCTTCCCCTTGCCTTTGTCTGGTCGAGGCTGGGTGGCTTCAGCTTTCCCTTTGGGGGCATCTCGGTCAGTGGCGAGGGTATTCTTGTTGGGGACAATAGTTGGTGGAGCTAGTGAGATGCGGCTTGGGGAGGGTGCAGAGACTTGTTCTTCGGGCATGTGAGGCGATGATGTAGTCGGTGTCACTGGTGGAATTTGCTGTTGGTACTCCATCCATGGGTGATCGGTATTGCCTTGGAGATCTCCATCGATGATCGCACGCCAGGCCGGCCAATGCCCACGGTGTTGAGAGAGCTGAAGGTCAAGCGCGATCAAGAACCAAGGGATAAACACCCCTGGTGTGATGACCGCGCACATGAAATCCTTCGAGTGGTTAGACACTTCCCGTCGGTTCAGTATAGACAAACTCACCAGCTGCGTGTTCAACAACTCAATCGCTTCCTCCCATTGCTGCTCCAATGTTCGGCCCTCAATGCGTGCCACAATGTGGCTGCGGAAGATCGAGCTAACCCTCTCGGCACACTCATCGATGACCGACTGACTGAAGGTGGCCTCCATGATTCGTGGGTGATGAAGATGGGGTTTGGTGAGGGGAAACAGTGGTGATGATGGTTGGAGTATAATAAGGGGATGTGGTCGGTCAACGCATGTCGCGACGCGTTGAACTTGTGTGGGAATTCACGGAGCTGAATTTTTTCGCTTTGTCCCAAGTTCAGCTGCCGGCATTGTGTGACTTCGGCTGCTGGCATTGTGGGCAAGCCGGTTGCTGGCATTATGCAGGGTCGGTGGTCCACACCGTTGAATATCCGCTTTGGGAATCTCCACACAAAAGGTGTAGTTCCCCCTTAACATCTTTGTCTTTCTCCCTCCTGCACTCAGTATGACGAGGAAACACGTCCGATTTGTGATCCCAGGTGAGCATGCTCTCACCTGCAGTTAATCGCTCATACATTTACATTTCTGTCTCAGCTCCCAATGAGAATCCTGGTGCCGCTGTACCCGACCCAAACAGTATCCATTTTGGTCCAACGGCAAAAGGCAAGAAAGGTAATATAACCTATTTGCTTAATGTCGCACGTCACTGAGCCTCACTAAGGCAAGTCACCCACATTGGCTGACCCTCCTGAACAGATTAACGAGCCAGGGACCCGAGGTAAGTAACTCGGCTTCCTGACACATTTGTCGATTTCTCACATATCGAATTTGGGAAGGTCATATGAACACTATTTGGCTCGGACCATTGAATGAAGAGTACATGAATCCCTTGGTGCTTGAGGTAACGAGTAGCTGGACTATTCCCAGGCCGACATCTCGAGGGGGCCGATGGTCCAATAACATGGACCTCGGTGACATCAGACTGCCGTCTCAACCTCCCGAACATGATGAGTCTTCTGGCCCATCTGGACAGCGGAAGGAAGAAGACGTGCTTATGGACAGCCCTTTGATGATTCCAGAAGAGGACAGCGGCGTTATAATGTTTGCAGGTGTGCCTCGGCATATTGCACCAGATCACAGGTTGGCTGCAGATGAGATGGCCACTGAGGCTTGGATGGAGAAGATGTTGGATAGAGACGCAAGGCGCGAAAGGTTGGCTCAATTGGACAACTGGATAAAGTGCCAAGGTATCACTCTCGCTGCTCGGTTGTTCAACCTCTGATATTTTTACAAGCGACTCTCACTACCGCCCAAGCAGGGAAATTCACTGATCTGGTAGGCCGATCAGGATTCTCTGTGGAGAACATTGACCCAGAAGGTATGTTAAGGGAGGGAATTCGGCTTTGCGTAAATGGCAATACTCACTTGCTGCGGTCTAGTTATTAAAGAAGCTATATTATGGCTTGATGGAAAGGCGACAACTAACCTTCAGTTTGGTCATCAAATGTTTATCATTGTTGCCAACAGCAGCAATGCTGCAATCGGTCCATGTTTGAATACATGTTTCGACATTTTCTTAAAAATGGCCGCTCGGAGGGTGGAGCTGATCAGAGGGCAAAAGGCAATGTTGCAGGCACTGGATAGGATATGTTGTCCCCTAGAGTAAGTAGTGTATTACAAGGCAGTCCTACATCAGTGAATGTACCAAAACCGCGGTTTTCTCTATCTCAGCCCACGTAAGCCTAGCTCTTGTGAAAGGGCCGAGCAACACTTTGTTACGATCGCTGTGATCGCTAGTCCAAACGTGGACTTAGCAGAAACCAATCCTTATCTATTTCCCTTACACACGTTCAACACGCCCTCTATGCATCTCCGCCTCACCGCTTCTATGCACACATGCCTATTTCATTACCCACTAACAAAGTCTGAGAGAGAGGAGCGGTTGCTCGATACTATAGTACATTAGTTAGAGATAAAAACTAATTAAAGGTAACTCACCTCAGCCGGTGCCTAAGATGGGCGGAAACGACTGAGGTGCTTGTAAGTGAGGTGTAGGTATATATATGCTGTGGATGGAGGTATACTCATATTATGTTACCTACGATATTGCTGTGATGAACCTGAAAGGTTTAAGCGAATAAGAGTTGTAGTGCTTCCGGTGCTTCCATGCTTTCCGAGGAAGTTCCGGAAGTGGTTCCGATGTTTCAGAGTTCGGAAGAGCGCGGGAATATTCCGGAAGTGGTTCCGGTGGTTCCGAGTTCGGAAGGCGCAGGAAAGTTCCGGAAGTGGTTCCGGAATAGGGACTCCGAGATCGGAACATGGAACAGTCGGAACTGTTGTCATTTGTCACCCACATCCATGCTTCTCAATCACATTGCAAACACATTGCAACCTCATGCTGCCACAGCGTACATGCACACAACACATGTCTTACTTCTTACACGCACAAGATGCATGCTGGCATAGCTATACATGCATACGACGCATGTCCGCTACATGCACTTACCACATGTTCTCCAATACTTACCATATGTAGTAGTAGCACTGCTTGGTCCGTGCACTCATGTATTTAGTATATAAACCCCAATGCCATGCCCGGAGAACACTAGTCTTGTTCTCTTGGTCTTTCCCCCTAAAGGATATACCAGCTCCCGACTCACTGCGTCTTCAGTCCTCTGTTCCCTTTGCAAGCAACCTAGATACATTTAGGCTTCTCTTAATTGAGAGTCCTTTAAGGGTTGTTTCACACTTAGACAATGTCAGTGGGTAAAAAGCTTCATTCTTCCAACTGATTATCTGAATAACTTCAGCTATTGATGCAATGGCTGATTGTTCTTTAGAATTGCATTCCTGAGAATCGGGCAGATATATATTCGATTTTCGTCCAATCTTATCTTCCCTCCAGAAAAAACTGGTCCTGCATCGGCGATCGGACAATTTGCACTAAGGGACTATTCATAACCACCTTCTATATCTATATATTCAGTTCCTTCCCAACTTGATGGATACCTCGGCCATCTCAATCCCTTTAACTGATCAGCCCGGCTACTGAATGAGAGTTTAGGGCCGATACATCATTTGTTGTTGGGCCCAGCCAATACCTTCAGTCCTTGGTCCATTGATGCACCCTGCATCATGAACTGCAGCAGCAACAGAGTCATCACCAGAAGAACCAGCTCCATGTCCATCAATAAGGGTGCCTTCAGAGTAAGAATTAACTACATGAAGTGAGTAGGTATGCATGAGACTGGCCAAGTCAATAACATCGGTTATGTCTTAGATCATTTGGCCTCGGGCCCAATCAATGGCTTCGGTGACAGTAGATTCAACCTTGCAGGGGCTGTACTGAGTTGGTCATATCCTCAGCTTTGTCTTGCAAGGGCCCTGTCAAGATCTTCGGCACATGTGAGCCTTGGCCTTTGCATGGCCTTACCATGATTATCAATCCGTACAATAGTTCTCTGAAATAGGGCCCTCTTAATCTTGGGCCATGTATCCAAGGGGAGTATATGGCCAATTCAATAACTTTGGTCGTCTCATAGATTCTCTTGCCCTGGGCCCCCTCAAATACCTCGGCCCTCCCTGCCTCGGCCATGCTTGGGCCCTCTCAATCCTTTCAATCATCTCATAGATTCTCTGGCCCTGGGCCCCCTCAAATACCTCGGCCCTCCCTGCCTCGGCCATGCTTGGGCCCTCTCAATCCTTTCGGTCATCCCATAGATTCTCTGGCCCTGGGCCCTCTCGATTACCTCGGCCCTCCATGCCTCGGCCATGCTTGGGCCCTCTCAACCCTTTCGGTCATCCCATAGATTCTCTGGCCCTGGGCCCTCTCGAATACCTCGGCCCTCTTTGCCTCGGCCATGCTTGGGCCCTCTCAATCCTTTCGATCATCTCATAGATTCTCTGGCCCTGGGCCCCCTCAAATACCCGGGCCCTCTTTGCCTCAGCCATGCTTGGGCCCTCTCAATCCTTTCGGCCATCTCATAGATTCTCTGGCCCCGGGCCCACTCGATCAGATTGGCCGTCTTTGCCTCAGCCATACCTGGGCCCTCTCGATGATTTCGGAGACACTATCTTCATGTCTCAACTGCCCTACCCTCAAGTCGGTCTATCTTCAGCTTTGTCTTGCAAGGGCCGACTCAATAACTTCAGTACATATAAGCCTTGATCTAACCAGGGCCAAGGTGATAAGTTCGGTTGTCTCTTAGATCATGTAGCCAGGGCCACATCGATTTGTTGGGATGAACAAGCCTGGCATGCTATCGGGGCCTTTCCGAGTTTGTCGGTCAACTAGCTAGCTTGTTTCAAGGCCCTGCCAACACCTTCGGCACATGTACATGGTTATCTACACAAGGCCCTTCCCACACCGTCGGTCCGTCCATGTCATTGCATTTCCCTCGGCCCCCGCAATACTCTCGCACATACCTGGAACCATGCCTTCCCTTGGGCCATCCCACATCTCCTGACCTATTTCACGGCTTATACACAACGGGCCCATGTCGGGGTCGTCCGAGTCCCAGGTGTAAAAATACAGCGGGCTCGTCGAGGACTTCAGTACCAAATTAACTACAGGATGTGTGGAGAGAGGGTACTCAGAGATGATAGCGGTAAGAGATCAAGAGAGTTATATTGTAATTCAGACTCAGCAGAGTCTTATATACTACTATTTACTGATTACTTAAGCAGGTCACGTGACATCAAGTACGTGTCCTTTCAACAAAACAGATTATCTAAGCATATCCCTAAGTGGGCATATCACTTGCCAACTGTAACCTAAGTAAATCTAGCCTAGGAATACTTGGGAATATTCACTTAAGAAATCACCTTGCTAACCTTGCTGACTTGTATTCACTCCAGTTGCCCAATATAGCAGATTTATAAATAACCAATATTGTGTGTGAACTGAGTGACATATCTATCTAGTATTTTCCCACATTATAGCCACCTTAGTTTCTCAGGAAACATAGCTAACTTTATATTAGGCATTATATCACCATTTTGTCTATATCTATTCCAATAATGGAATTCTTTCTGTGCTTTGTCTGTGTAAAATTACACTATAAGACAAGCTCCCATTGTTGAAATCTGGGTATTTGTTTTCTGTTCTTCTCTTACATAATCCAGATTCTAGACCTGATTATATCAGTGATCCAGACTATCGGACACTAGGTCCGTTTACACTATCACATTTGACTCATCATATGTCGTCATAGATAACAGCCATTATTGCTATTGGCTAGATAGGTTTCTTATCATTCGTCATACGATATGACTCATTCCTATCTCTTATCTTTACCTACCCTAGAGTAGAGACCATACAGGTACAAACAATACCTGTACACTATATAGAGGGGAGCTCACTCTGTATCGCTCTCCTCAGTTCTTATACAAGCTCTTCCACCTTGCTTCTATATTCACTCTACTCCTCAAGCTAGCAACCTCTATCCTCAGACCTAGTGAGTACCTCCCACTAGGCACATACCTTCCTCTTGTCACTTGCACTATGCTTGTGGCACCTACTGTTCTCAGACAGTAGAGACAAACGGAGTACCGCGCACTTCGTTAGGTTATGAGCCCTGCTTAGTCGAGGCTTGACATACTTGCGCTTTCCCGTCACCCTTGACCTAGCAGATATGAAGGCTAGAGTTGCTACGAGTTTCTCTAAGACGATTGTCCTTCTTGGACATTGTCTTATGCTCGTCGCTACAAACATCCCCTTGTATGCACTTGGGGCTGTTTACTTCTTTGTTCATCAGTTTGGAGATATCCTCATTCGAGTCGATGATGGTTATTTTTCTCTTAATATGAATCACATCGCTAATCACGAACATTATACGTTGCATCTGGTTTTGGCTACTAGTGTCACGACCCAGATATTACCAAGTCCAACTCCGGACAACTCTGGTTAATCTCGGACAACCCTTGACCTAGGACCAACGGACATCCACGGAGTTGCAACTCTGGACTCGTACCTCTATTAGTCTCCTTTGGTTATAGTCTGCATTTCACCTGTCCGATCGTTACAGCCTTCTCCGGCTGTGCTCCGTGCTCTGTTACTCAGCCTTCCCTTCCTATGTACATCGCCTTCGCGCAGTAGTTCCGAACCCAGACTTACTCCGGGTTTCGAGTACTATATAAATCCCCTGTATTATTCTGTTGTACCTTCAGTACGAAAATTAACTAAGTCACCTCCTTTCGAGTCTGACTTCCCTTTCACCTTCCTCTACTCTAAATACGAGGACACAGGATTGACAAGGGCACGACACATAAGTCCTGCGCCAACGTCCTCACCCCTCTGTACCTCTGCACCTCTGCACCTCTGCACCTCTGCACCTCTGACGATTTCGGTCATACCTCTGTCCCTCAGACCCAGTACCCTCGGACCTCCGCCGGACTTGAACCCAGAGGATCTGGACTTGACAGTATTTTCGTACTGCCTCTTGTCACAATCCCTTCTGAACTATCATGTCTACATGCACTACCCGAACCTCACGCGCCAATGTGTTGCAGTCTGCCTTTGGCAGCACTCGCACCATACCAGGCGAATTCGTCAGCCTAACTCAACGCGCCGCTGTTGCAATAGCGTGTACCCGGTGTAAACACCAGGTACAGAGAAACTGCCCATGGGGCCTTACCTTTGGAGAGAGGGTACTCAGAGATGATAGCGGTAAGAGATCAAGAGAGTTCTGTTCTAATTCAGACTCAGCAGAGTCTTATATACTACTATTTACTGATTACTTAAGCAGGTCACGTGACATCAAGTACGTGTCCTTTCAACACTCCCCCTTGTCTGGTATACGGTAGATACGTAGATAACAAGTGAGAAGTACATAGTAATGTAAAGAAACGTCCGCATATTTAAGGCGAGTTAAATTCCAAACCGAGCTGGGAGCGAAAATCCTTGAACTTGACATGTCCAAGGTTCTTGGTGAACATATCCGCGGGGTTGTCGGTCCCTGGGATAAAAAACAGTTCTACCTGTTTCCACAGCATCACAGCATCGCGTACAAAATGGTAACGGATCTGGATGTGTTTGGATCGCTTTTCGGTAACAGGATTCTGTGCTATAAATAGCGATCCTTGATTGTCACCACAAACGGGGATAGGTCCAAGGCGGTAGCCAAGTTCCTGCATCATTTGATGTATCCAAATAGCTTGGCGCATACAGTCGCTCAAAGCCATGTACTCAGCTTCAGTTGAAGACAGAGCGGTGGTCTTTTGTAAGTGTGAGTTCCACAAGAACACACCATCCGCGAATTTCAGGTAGAAACCTGTTTGCGAGTGAGACGTGACTTTGTCTTGTCCCCAATCAGAGTCGGTGCAGGCTATGATGCCTTTACCTGATTTGCCATTGTAAACAAGAGAATAATCTCGGGTACCTAGGAGGTACCGGCAAATGTATAGAGCTTTGTTAAGGTGCTCTTCTGATGGGTTTGCAGACATGCGGGCGAGTTGGGTAACCGCATATGCAATGTCAGGTCTTGTACCGATCATGAGGTACAGTAGTGATCCAATTACTGTCTGGAATCGCGTCCGAAGTTCCGGGTTGACAGGTGAATCATTCTTCTCTGGGTAATAACCCTGAGGGAGAGGGGTGTTGGCGATTTTTGCGTTAGTCATACCGCATCGCTCTATGACTTTGTCAAGATATTCTCGCTGGTCGATCTTAATGGTTTGAGCGTCTCGACGTATGTTCATTCTTAGGAATTCGCGTGTTTCTCCTAAGTCACGACAGTCCCACTTCTTCATAAAAGCGGCTTTAACCTTGTCTACAAAAGGTTTGTTGGGGCCGCAGAAGATGGCGTCGTCTACGTAGACAATCGCTAGGACGAGTTCTTTTCCTTTGCGATAGATGAACAGGCCAGCGTCTGATTTGATGCGCGTGAAGCTGAGTTCTTTCATGGAGTGGTCTAGTTCGCGCCACCAAGCTAATCCGGCTTGCTTAAGGCCATATAGTGCACGTAGTAACTTTAAGACCTTTCCCTTGAGATGAGCAGGCATAAAGCCTTCAGGGAAGTCCATATATAGTTCTTCATCCAGTTTGCCGTATAGGTAGGCGGATCGGACATCGAGACCGGTGATGTACCAGTTCTCTAGTGCTGAGAGGGCGAGCATGCACCGCACTGTCTCAAAGCGTACGACAGGAGAGAATATTTGATCGAAATCAATCCCTTCTACTTGGGAGAACCCTTTGGCTACAAGCCGGGCTTTCTTTCTTCCGTCGGTTTTAACATCAAAGACCCATCGGTTCTTAATGACCTTTCTGTGTGCGGGTCTATCCACGATTTCGTAGACCTTGCGATCTTTGAGCATTTGTAGCTCATCGTGGCAGGCTTTACGCCATAGGGTTTGTTCGTCTAGGGGCAACTTTAAAATGTCGCGGTAGGTCCATTCCCGGTAGTTCACGTTGGACTGTTCATGTCCGATCGGAAATGCACGGCTGCAGAGGTATGAAACCAATGCGTCTCCCCCTTCCCTGGTTATGCGTTCAACGTCATCTTCCGACGGAGTCAGGGACGGGGGCATACCGCCAGGGATCACGGGTGAATCCGAAGGTCCAGCCGGTGCTTCTCCAACCAATCTGCGCCAATCAGCGGTGCGTTCGATGTCTCGAAGCTGCTTGACCGGGTTGCGGCGCTCTCCATACACGTTTCCGGGTCGGAGGGGTGCGCGGCGTTCCCGCTGTGGGCGCGCTGGGCGAGCAGGTGGAGGTGGAGGTGGACGGTGAGGAGGTGTAACCGGGGGTGCCGGTGCTGCCGGAGGTGGAGTGGGAGGCCGGGGGGCCTGTTGACGAGGAGGAGGGGGTCGAGGAGCGAGATCCGCATCGGACTCGTTATCATCCCCAGATGAATCGGACGAATCGTCATCATGCGAGTGAGAACGCGGCGGGTGGTTAACGGGCCGGTGAGGCGCTGCTTTGGAGCATCTGGGGAACAGATTCTCATCAAAGACGGCGTGCGCCGAAGTGTGTAGCGCGTTGTTAGGGCGCATGAATAGGTAGTTTGAGTCACTACCGGTGGAGACACCAAGGTAGATCATCAGCTGCGATTTAGGTTGTAGTTTACCTTTGCGAGTCTCGACGGGAATGTGCACATAAGCGCCACAGCCAAATACCCGAAGATGCGATAAAGTAGGCTTTTGGCCGGTAAGCATCTCGGATGGCGTTTTCCAGTTGAGCCGAGCGGAAGGGGTGCGATTATACACATGAAGTGCATGAAGTACCGCAAACTCCCAATAGGAATCGGGCAGACAAGCCTGCAGTCGCATGGGTTGTGCTTTGTCCATAAGAGTATGGATGAAGCGTTCCGCGCGTCCGTTTTGCTGGTGAGCGTAAGGGGCGGATTGTTGTATGTTAATGCCATTATCGCGCATGTACTCAGTGAAAGCTTTGGAGGTATATTGGCCTCCAGCATCAGAGCGCCAGTGTTTTACGACGGCGTTGAACTGAGTTCGCACATAGGCGTGGAATTGCTTGGTTGCTTTAAGCGTTTGGTCCTTTGTTTTAATGAGGACCACCCAAGCCATGGATGTAAAGTCATCATAAAAGACGACTGCGTACTTGTACTTGTGGTACGATTCGATTTCAAACGATTTGAGGTCAGAATGAATTAACTCAAAGGGAGCGCTTGCGCGCTTCTCGCTATGAGGAAAAGTACGATTGTGTTGTTTGCCCAGCTCACAGCTGGGACAGATAGGAGGGTTGGACGGAATATCGACGTCCGGGAAATCCTTAATGTGCTTCTTTGCAGCGCGGAGCACATCGCGCGAAGGGTGGCCTAAGCGGCGGTGGAGAAGTTCATAATCTACAAGGGTTAATGACGCAAGATCTGCCTTGGGATGAACTACTGGTGCACGAATCCAGTACATTGTGTCGCCATGTGAGTGGAAACTAAGTACCAGATGGTTAGAGCATTTATCATAAATGTCTATGGTGCGGGGACGGGTTTTAAGCGTCATGCATTGATCAACTAGTAAGGTGCCCATTGAAATGAGCTTTACAGAGCATGATGGCATGTAAATGACTGGCGATAACCGCACAAGTCTACCTTGGAACTCCACAACTGCGGTTCCTTTTCCTAGGATCTTTGCTCGGCCATTGGCCGTTTGAGAGTAGGTGGGGGTACTGAATTCTTTATACTCGATCAGGTCATCGAGATCACTGGTGTAGTGGGATGAAGCCCCAGAGTCAAGGAGCCACATATCGGGTGGCATTCGGTGACTGTGTTCCTTTTCCTTTCCCTTAGAGGATGGCTTACAGCGATCACACATTGAGAAAGGTACAGAAGTAGTGATATTGTCCAATTTATCTACTACAGGTGTACGCGCGGAGAAGCTACATACTATCTGTGGCGAAGGAATCCGCACATCAGTACCTGCGAGACGTGGACAAAGGAAAGTGGGGACTTGCCAGTTGAGGGTATCCTCAAAGAAGCGTTCGACGTAGTCGTCGACCTCCATTTCCTCACCCAGACTCACCACATCGTCGTCGTATTCGTCGTCGCTGTCAGGTGACAACTCTACGATCCGAGGAGTCTCCTCAATACGCTCTAAGAGCGAGAGGGTGGCGGGCTCCCCAAAAGGACCGTTCTCGGTGAAGGCCGAGTGGGTGCGCTGGTGGAGGCGGCGTGTGGCAACCGGTTCGAGGGTGCGGATGGTCTGAGGAGTGGGAGTGACCCCAATCCGGTGGGCGAGGGAAACGGTCTCAAGGACCTGCGGGAAAGCGGGGGGACCGGGATACTGGATGCCGGCGGTGTGCGCGAGAGCGCGTGGGTCAGGGACTGGAGAGGAGAACTCCTGTTGAGCCGGGCTGTAAACAGCGGGCTCGTGGATGAAGTTCGCAAAAGCGAACGAGGCGGAGGACTGTTCCGCAGCCGTATTGGCGCGGTCCTTGCGCTTCTTCTCCCCATCGTCGGACCTCTTTCCTCGACGCTGCTTCTTCTTCCCCTTGTCCTCGTCCTTCTTATCAGAGGAGGAGGCGTCCGGCTGCTTCTGCTGCTGCTGGAACTGGGGGTCGCCCTTCTGGCGACGCACATTGGTGATCTTATTCGCCTGCGCTTGATGCGGCTTACGGCGGGTGAGGTAGTGCTGCCATGCAGCGGTGAGGGTCGTCTCCAACTCGGCCATGGTTAGGACCTTGTTGGGAGTGGCGGTGGTGGGAGCCAGATCAATGGCAGCGTTTAGCTGCGCGTGTAGCGTTTCCGCATACTTGGGCAACTTGGCCACCGTGATGAGGGCCTTGAGGTTGTCCGGCACCTTGTGCTGAAGTTCCTCGAGGAGGGTGAAGCTGGCGTTCAGCTTGGAAAAAGCTGGGCCAGGGTGCTGGTTGTCGGGGAAGGTGATCCCTAACATGTTCTTCCACTCCGTGAAGGCGGAGGCAAGAGAGGCGGCGTGGTACTGGAGCTTGAGGGCGTCCCAGAGGTCCTTGGCGGTGTTGACGGTGGCGAAGCGGGAGGCAATGTGGGGTTCAAGGCGGAGACAGATGGACCCGAGGGCCCTGTCATCGTTCTCATCCCATTTCTCCTGGGCTTCTTCCTCGGCGACGGTAAGGGTCGCTCCGGCCATGGTAGGTCGTGCCTTGTGCATGGCCTTCTGCCAGGATCCGGAGGCGCGGATGTAGGACTCCATGTCCATGGCCCAACGTTTGTAGTTGGTGCCGTTCATCTTGGGGATGGAAGTAAGGGTGGAGGAAGACATTTCGATTGTAGGATCTGAAAGGGTGACGTGTCAGCATTAGTTACCAATGAAGGGAGCGGGGGAAAACCGCATCGCTGAACAGTCAGAGCTTCCAGAATGTAGGGTCATAGTGACCCCCTACATCTGTAGTCTGATGGCTGTTACCCCAGGGCGTTGCCGCACTACCAGGGTGTCTGGCGTTTCCGCTCAAGACAGCCGATGTCCAAAGGCATTCGCCCATGTGCAGATGATGAGTGGGCAAGCCGCTCAGTCAGAGCTGCGGGGCTCATAACCTGTTGCAATAGCGTGTACCCGGTGTAAACACCAGGTACAGAGAAACTGCCCATGGGGCCTTACCTTTGGAGAGAGGGTACTCAGAGATGATAGCGGTAAGAGATCAAGAGAGTTCTGTTCTAATTCAGACTCAGCAGAGTCTTATATACTACTATTTACTGATTACTTAAGCAGGTCACGTGACATCAAGTACGTGTCCTTTCAACAGCCGCACCTTCAGCATCAGCAAGGTGGCACACCCAGGCCACCCCATCTCCGCTCACTCCGCTCCCTGAAGAACGTCTCTCCGGAGTTCCCCGTATCCAGATTTTACCAGAAGACGAAGAGGACTTCTGGGGCGAGGACTGCCCTGGCACTCCTCTACCAGGAGCGAGAGAAAGAGATGGTGGTGGTGGTGACGATCCCAATGACCCAGACGATGATGGCTCCTCCACCTCCTCCGCTCCGGACTCCGAATGACTCTTCCATCGTGATCATCCGAAAGAAGAAGATGAGGCACCCAACGACGTCCCTCTGGCTTTCGAGCCATTTAACCAATTGGCTAACACCATCCGCGATATGACTCGCCAAGCACTCCGTTGCAAGAGTCCTTCTAGCGACGCAAGGATCAAAGTCCGTGAACCAGACACTTTCGATGGGTCAGACCTGAAGAAACTCTGTTCCTTCGTGGTGCAGTGCAAGATCACCTTCCAAGCCAACGAAAAATCCTTCAGAAAGGACTGAAGCCGAGTAACTTTTGCTCAGTCGTATCTCAAGGGAATGGCCCTCGACTACTTCAAGCCGGACTTGCTCGGAGTTGTCACTCCGTCCCGTCGTCCTCCCTGGATGACAGATTGGCAGGCCTTCCTGTACGAGTTACAGTCGAACTTCGGCCCCCATGACCCCGTCGCTGAGGCAGAAACTCAACTCGAGCAACTGCACATGAAGGACACTCAGCGAATCTCCAAGTACATTGTTGAGTGGAATCGCCTAGCGAACCAAGTCCGAGAATGGGGACCCGGTGCTCTCCGCTGGAGCTTCTATGTCGGACTTCCGGATCGCATCAAAGACGAGATCGCTCCTCAGGGCAAACCTGATAACATCCACGACCTCCGCACCCTTTCGCAGCAGATCGACCAAAGGTACTGGGAGCACAAGGAAGAGATTTCGCGCGCTCCGAAGGCCCCCGGTTCGACACCCTCCAACAACCACAACTCCAGTAAGTTGTCGAGCTCCGCTCCGACTAACTCCTCCATGCCTAAGGACGATAAGTCCAAAGGCTCCTCCTCGTCTTCCAACTCTGGTTCTTCCGGGGGAGGAAACAACAATAAGAAGGGCAATAGCAACCCTTCCAAGGCAGACGCGATTGCCTCCAAATTGGGCAAAGACGGCAAACTCCTTCCAGAGGAACGTCAACACCGAATGGACGCCAATCTGTGTCTTTTCTGTGGTGAGAGTGGAGACCCCGCCAAGGACTGCCCGAAGTCCACTTCTAGAGCGTCGAAGGCCCGTGCAGCTACCGCCACTCCAGAAGCTTCGGCATCGACCTCCGCTTCTTCGGAGGCGAAAAAATAGAACGCGACTCTCGTACGTCCGCACAGGCTGGGAGTCGCGTTGATCCGAACTGTGCCATCACGGAACTACGTCTCAACGTGTCCGCTCTTTCTGATCCGAACTCTCTCCGTCCGTTTATCTCTATCCCCGTACATAACCTCTCGGATGTACCTATCCTTGTCGATTCCAGCTCTACTCATTGTTTCGTAGACACTGCGTTCATCGAAAAACACAAGATTACTGCGTACTCCGTTCCTCCGATAAACCTCCGTCTCTTCGACGGCTCCTCAACTTCCATCATTACCCTCGCGGTAGATCTAACCATCCTCTTCGCTTCTGGCATCTCCACCTCCGATACATTTTATGTAACCTCGTTGGATCCCTCATGCAGCCTTGTTCTCGGACACTGCTGGCTCACCCGCTACAATCCGTTGATTGATTGGGTTACGAGCAGCATTACTTTCCGAACTCCTGCAGACGGGATGCCAACCCCGATATCACCCTCCGAACCTCCGAGCGTTCCTTCTCCGTCGCCAGATGACACTCCTCCCTTGGAACGCTCACCAGACCCACCTAAAGCTCCAGGACTACCAGCCCCTCACATTTCCTTCGTAAATGCAGTCGCTTTTCATCGTGCCTGCAAGATGGAGGGCTCAGTCCAGTTCTCTCTTTCCCTCCGGTCTACTGAAGACATCTCTGCTCGTGCAGCCTCCGCCTCCGTTGATTCCTCCGACGAGGAAATCAACCTCTCCGGTGTTCCCTCCGAATACCATGACTTCACGGACGTCTTCAGCAAGCAGAAAGCCAATATCCTCGCCCCTCATCGGCCATATGACTTGAAGATCGAGTTGGAGGGAGGAGCAGAACCCCCTATTGGAAAGATTTACTCAGTTTCCGCTACAGAACAGCAATCCCTCCGTGATTTCCTGGACGAACACCTCAATATCGGATTCATCAGACAATCTACGTCTCCGCACGCAGCTCCGGTATTGTTCGTCCAAAAGAAAGACGGTTCCCTTCGACTTTGCGTCGACTTCCAAAGTTTGAACAGTATCACACGAAAAGACCGCTACCCACTTCCCCACACCTCCGATCTCCTTGACGCGCCCCCCGGAGCCAAGGTCTACACAAAAATCGATCTCCGACATGCGTACCATCTGGTCCGTATTGCGGAGGGAGATGAGTGGAAAACCTCTTTCCGCACTCGCTATGGCTCCTTTGAGTGGTTGGTCATGCCGTTCAGACTTACCAATGCTCCGGCGGCCTTCCAGCGGTTCGTCAATACCATCTTCACAGATTCGCTTGATGTTTTCATTGTGGTTTACCTCGATGACATCCTGATTTACTCCCATGACATGGAATCACATCGTAAAAACGTCCGAGAAGTTCTCCGACGACTCCGAGCTAATGGCCTGTATGCCAAGCCGGAGAAATGTGAATTCCATACCACCACGGTCGAGTACCTCGGGTATGTTCTCTCCCCCACTGGCCTCACCATGGCCTCTGACAAAATCAAGTCAATCCTGGATTGGCCTGAGCCTAGGAAAGTCAAAGACATTCAGTCCTTCCTAGGCTTCGCCAATTTTTATCATCGTTTCATCCAGGGTTACTCCGATATAGTGGTCCCTCTGACTCACCTTACTCGCAAGGAAGTCATTTGGGACTTCTCCGATGTCTGCCGGAAATCCTTCCAAAGTCTCAAGGACGCTTTCACTTCCGCTCCGGTGCTCGTTCACTGGACTCCGAACGTCCCCATCACCATCGAGACTGACACCTCTGATTACGCTGTTGCCGGCATTCTCTCCATCACCACTCCCTCCGACAATGAACTTCATCCCATCGCGTTCTTCTCCCGGACTTTGACCGGAGCAGAATTGAACTACGACACGCACAATAAGGAGTTGCTGGCAATCTTCGAGGCGTTCAAGTCCTGGCGACATTACTTGGAAGGCTCTCCGACCCCCATAGACGTCCTTACGGACCACAAGAACCTCAAATATTTCTCTTCCACAAAGCTCCTGACGTGCCGCCAGGCCCGATGGTCCGAATACCTTAACCAGTTCAATATGGTTGTTCGGTACCAGCCTGGTAAGCTCGGAGTGAAACCAGACGCTTTGACTAGACGCTGGGACGTCTACCCCAAAGAGGGGGATAAGGACTTCGCTCACATCAATCCTGACAATTTTCGGTCGATTTTTACTCCTGAACAGCTCGCACCCTCCCTCCGAGCCACTATTCTCGAGGCTCCGTTACTCCGAGCATCAGCACTAATCGACATGGAGCGACTCCAGTCCAACATCCTCTCCGCACTCCCCAGCGATCCTGTCGTGTCCCCTCTCCTGTCTTTGACATCACTAGACCCACGATGGAGCATCAACTCCAAAGGATTCCTTCTACGGGACAATTGCATCTACGTCCCAGAAGCTGATAACCTCCGACTCCGTATACTCCGGACATTCCACGACCATCCGATCGCAGGACATTTCAGTCAGAATCGTACCCTGGAGCTCATTCGTCGAGAATACACATGGCCGAAAATCCGGACTTTCGTAAAAGACTACGTTAGCTCCTGTACAGCCTGTGCTCGTGCGAAGACTCCTCGTCATCGTCCTTACGGTCTTCTGAAGCAACTTCCGGTTCCGGAGAAACCATGGAACTCAATCTCCATGGACTTCATTGAACAGCTTCCATCTTCGGAGGAATATACCGCCATCCTAGTGGTAGTCGACCGACTCTCCAAACAATGTATGTATATAGACCCAGTACTCTCTCCTTCACCCTCCGTTTACCCGAATCCATGAAATCCGTACACCCTGTTTTCCACGTTTCACAGCTAGAACCTTCAGTTCCGAACACCATTCCGGACCGCGTCCAACCTCCACCACCTCCAGTTGAGGTTGAAGGTGAACCAGAGTACGAGATCGAAGAGATATTAGACTCCAAGATCGATCGGAGAAGGCGTCATTGCCAACTCCTGTACTTGGTACGCTGGTTGGGATATGAAGGTACTGACGATGAAACTTCCTGGTTACTCGCTACGGAGTTAGGACACGCAACGGACTTTGTCTCGGACTTCCATCGGAAGTACCCGGACAAGCCCGGTCCGCTCCCAGCTTAGTCACTCCGTTTGCTCTCTCTCTCCTTTTCTTTCTCTCTGACTCTGTTTATATTATACAAAAACAAACACTAAAAAAGAACTTATTTTACTCTACTCTTTTTCTCCTTCTCTGTCCGTGTCCATTCCGGACTGCTCCATTTCCTCCACGAGCAAAGCCGCCAGCTCTTGAGCGGTGTTCTCGCTCCTCTCTGTGGACAACTCCACCAATTCATCCAGCGGCACCTCCTCTTCTTCCTCCTCCGAGTCGTCTCCTCGGTAAACCTCCGTTGTCTTCAGCTCGACGAGTCGCGCCAGCAGAGTGTTCTGGCATTCGAGACACCGGTTTTGCTGCATCATGATGTTACGGATGTCAAGGACCGCTTCGACGAGTTGCGCCGACAACGTCTTTGCGTCCAGTTCTTCATCGCCCAACGCCTCCACTGTTGCCTCCGACGTCTTCTTCTGCTTCTTCGACGGGCCAGCCTCGCTGTCCACGCGCCTCCTCCGCTTCTCCGGCTTCTCCGCTCCGGGACGCTCACACTTCACCTTTGCCTCGCAGCACTGCAAGCACGAAGTCGCCTTACCAGGCCCGACCTCACACTCGAGTCCCCGGAACTCGCACCTGTTGCACTGCGGCGGTGCTCATCCCTTTCCCTTATTGGCGCCTTGTTGCGCCTTTATCTCTGCGGCCTAGACTCCGTTAGCGCTACAGTGGCAACCCCGAAGTGGTCACTCACCTGCTTGCGCGCTGCCTCCTCGGCCTCCTTCTTCCATTGTGCCTCCTCCGTCTTCTGGCGCACCTCTGCCTCTTCCACCACTTGTCGCCGCTCCTCCTCCTCGCATTTTTGTCGCTCCTGCTCTTCTTTGCGTGCTTTCGTGTGCCTCCGACACTCCACGAATTTTGCTTCGGACGTCTCGTCATCATCGTCCTGGTGCTCCGCAAGGCGGGCTTCCGGCCACTGAGCGATGTTGGCGATGGAGTTAGACATAAGGAGTTGTTGGAAGTCCGACCAGAGTACGCCCTGCTTTTATACGCACAGGCTGGCGGAGTTCCATTTCCGTTCGTTGATCCATGGGTGGACCACATCACATGACCTTCGATGAAATGTCCACACGGACTTCCCACTCAGGGGTTTTTTCCTGGCAGGCCTCGAGGGCTCGGCCTAAGAGGGGGATACTGTCACGACCCAGATATTACCAAGTCCAACTCCGGACAACTCTGGTTAATCTCGGACAACCCTTGACCTAGGACCAACGGACATCCACGGAGTTGCAACTCTGGACTCATACCTCTATTAGTCTCCTTTGGTTATAGTCTGCATTTCACCTGTCCGATCGTTACAGCCTTCTCCGGCTGTGCTCCGTGCTCTGTTACTCAGCCTTCCCTTCCTATGTACATCGCCTTCGCGCAGTAGTTCCGAACCCAGACTTACTCTGGGTTTCGAGTACTATATAAATCCCCTGTATTATTCTGTCGTACCTTCAGTACGAAAATTAACTAAGTCACCTCCTTTCGAGTCTGACTTCCCTTTCACCTTCCTCTACTCTAAATACGAGGACACGGGATTGACAAGGGCATGACACATAAGTCCTGCGCCAACGTCCTCACCCCTCCGTACCTCTGCACCTCTGCACCTCCGACGATTTCGGTCGTACCTCTGTCCCTCAGACCCAGTACCCTCGGACCTCCACCAGACTTGAACCCGGAGGATCTGGACTTGACAACTAGACCCATACAACCAGTTCAACAGGTTCATGGTGATTCACCTCCGCCCTCATCGGAGAGACCATCATCTTCCCAATCTCTGTCTACACCTGCGACCGGAGTAACCTACGAGGTTCGCTCCGAGACATCCCCCTCGCAGTCGTCCTATTTCTCTGCTCCTGCAGAACTCCCTGCTCCCATCGTCCCTACACCTTGCTCAGAGGATCCTATGTGTCTGGTTCGTTTCAACAACTTCCAGACTCCCTTTCATATTCCCTGTCCTTCTTGTCAACGACACGTTGAAGAAGCAGAATATTGTGACGGACTACGAGGACTTGGTACTGGTATATCTGGAACATATCACGAAGAAACTCTTCGTTCCGGATATGTCTTTAGTCCCCTTCCTTAGACAGACAGGCTTCAGACCTTGGGTACATTCAAGGAAATCCCACCGGGTGGTGATACCTTTCCAGGTGTCATCAGCCGAGACTTCTACCCAGGATGACTCCATCCTTGCATGTTCATTCATGTTCAAGGATGAGTCTCTTTCCTCAGCTTATGCTGGTGCCGGATGGGCTTTCCCCTCCGAGACGTATATTTCTACCCCACCTGCATTAGTTCATTACCAAGGTCATGAAGTTTTACGCAGAGATCTTTTTCCTCCTCTTTCTCACTTTGATCCTGGAGACATTTATCGTTCTCATGACGTCCATGAAGTTCTCTATGATTCTTTTTCTCCGAACATTTATATCGGTGATCCCATTGATTGGTATAACCGTCTCACTAGGCAATTGGCTCCTACTCCATCCCAGCGGTACTGGAACTACAACTTCGACAAGTACCTTCGCAAAAGCTGGAGATCTGCGAACCCTGTCCAACACAGGCTTCAAAAGCAGATTAGGAAGCGTTCAACCCTTCCTGAGATGCGAGAGGCTTGCCTCCGCAGACTCTATGGAGAACAGGATGAAGGCAGACCATCACGTCGTGCTGCTGCCATTGCTGGTGAAGTTCGGAGATGTTCTCGCATGTAATGGACCGGATTGGACATGGACAATGTATAGTTCTTGAGCACTGGGACTGAGTACAAGATTGTGGAACTGATACTCTCGATGACGGTACATCTCTCCTTATGATTTTGAACACTGATTCCTTCCAACAGACATGTCAGCTGCTGTTCCCGCTGTTACAGATCTCAGGATCGATGGATCCCTTCTCGGTCGCATTCCTGTCCTTGAGGGACAGAGGAACTACTCTGTATGGAGTTCTCGCGTTCAAGGCATCTTAGCCTCGATAGGTGGACAAGGTTTCATAGATGGAACTCTTCGATCAACTCAACGCATTGCTATCACTGATGAGACGATTTGGAAGGCCGCAGACTCAAAGATTCTAGGCCTCCTCTCTATCACTGTTAACGATCAGCTGTCCACCACCACTCCGACTGACTGGGTAGAATTCCAAGTTAACACAGGAAGCACTGCTACACCTGTTCTGACGACTTACTACAAGTCGAAAGCCTACCTCTTCTGGAACGCTTTGTCAGATCGCTTCGCCTCTAAAGGCATTACAGGACAGTTCTACTGGCTGCACAAGGTCCTTCGTACTCGTATACGGACCCAGCATGCATCAGAAGACATTTCGGAGATACAACAGTATTTCACAGGCATGCTCAATGCAGGTCTTCGACTTCCCGAATCTCTTCGTGCTATGTTTATTCTAGCACAACTTCCTGATGATTTCGAAGCACTCTGCTCCACCCTCATCCATACCACACAAGAAGATGACTTCACTGTGGAAAACAACATCCAAGCCATCCTTCGAGAGGTTGATCTTCACCACTCGAAGCTTTGCCCTCTTTCTTCGCGCATCACTCATGTGCAAGCGCCACCTCCCCAACCCTCTTCCTCGTCCTCATCTCTAAACAGGACGAACATCATTTGTCATGGCCCTCCACAGCAGAACAAGTGGAAGAACCAATGACAGCCTCAACAGCAGTCGTCAGGCCATCCTTCGTCTTCTGGAGGAAACCCACAGAAGAAGAAGAGACACTCGAACAACGATAAGAGAGGTTGGTATAATCAGCGAAATGCTGATAAGAAAGGAAAGGGCAAAGCACCTGCTCAGGTGTCGATGGTAAACGAGTTTACTAACTCAGATCCTGACCCCTACTATGGGATGACCGAGGAAGACTTCCAATCTACCTCTAGACTTCAGGAGATGGAGATTGAACAACCGTTCGACTCTGATGTTGTGGAACACGGATGGGATGGACCATCTGACGATTCAATGGACATATCACCGGACATGCAATCTGCTGTCCACCAGTCCTTTCGCTCCTGCCAACTCTCCCTCTAACCCTCTGGAGAGATCGGAACAATCTGGTAGGGTCACCAAGCCGAAGAAGAAGAAGACTACCTTTGTTATTGGAGGTTTAGTCATGGGACAATCGTTACCTGGTCATTCAATCAGAGAGTTTCCTCTTGAAGAGGAGACTTCCTCCTACTTTAACGATTATAATCTGGTTTCCTTCACTAGCCTTTCACGTGGCATCCAAGGGATGACGATGAGAGAGACCCCTTTGAACCCTAGTGATGTAGTTAAAACCGAGAATCATATCTTCTCTTCTGCCTGGCACACTGTTGGAAACACACTAAGTCCAACTCGTTCCCATTGGATGATTGACAGTGGTTGCACTGATCATGTCACTCCATACCTAGATGACTTCGCTCATCTCTCACAAGGAACCAAACATGCTTCTATCGCTGATGGTTCTCTTGTCTCCATGTACGGTCCTGGTAAGGTTATCCTTCGGCCTCATGGAAGTGACCCTTTGGTCCTTGAATGAGTATGGTATGCACCTCGAGCATCGCACAGACTTTTGTCTGTTGCTACCCTGACATCTCAGGGATATCGATTTGAAATCGATAAACAAGAAACTCGTATCTGGAACAACCTGGGAAGTCTGGTAATCCGGGCGTCTGCCTCATTTCCAGACAACAATCTCCACTGGTTTCAGTCTTCTACGATAACTCCAGGAAAGATTGCCTCGGTGACTTCTATTGATTCTTTCTCTTTGTGGCACCTTTGGTTTGGACACTGTTCCAAGAACGCACTCCGACAGCTCCATAATCACACTTCTGGCTGTCCGGATATCATCATTCATTCTGACTTTCCTCCTTGTAAAGGCTGCTCTGAGGGTAAAATGGCGGATCACAGTTTCGGTCTTTCAATCAAACGTGCTTCTCGTCCTCTTGCTCTCCTTCATACCGACCTCATGGGACCATTCCCTGTGGAGTCTCGCTCCCGGTCTCGTTATGTGTTGACACTCATTGATGATTATTCCGGCTTTACACTCCTTGCTTTCCTTCGGGAAAAGTCTGGTACTTTGGCTGCACTACAGCGCCTCTTTGCCTGGCTTGAGGCCAATTCTGGTTCTCGGGTCACCTCTGTATGATCAGATCGAGGGGGGGAATACATGGGCAGGGATGTTCAATTGTTCTTCTCATCCAGAGGCATAACCCATCAGACCTCCGTTCCCCATACCCCTCAGCAGAACAGACGTGCAGAGAGGTTCAATCGTACCATTATGGAGAAAGCTGAGGCAATGCGCCATCATGCTTGCTTACCCAGGATCTTCTGGCAAGATTCTCTGGAGACTGCGCTTCATGTCTACAATAGACAGCCAGTTCGTCGTCATGGGTGGAAGACACCCATTGAACTATTCAATGGTACAGTCCCTGATGTTTCATACTTCAGAGTGTTCGGTTGCAGCACTTTTGTCTTCATATCACCGGAGATAAGGAAGGACAAGTTGTCTCCTAAAGCAGAAGAAATGATGTTCATTGGTTACGAAACCAATACCAAGGGTTGGAGATTCTGGTCACAAACCAGACATTGTCTCTTTATCTCTACCCATGCCACATTCGATGAGACTCGATTTAGATCATGTTCTAGAGATCTTGCTGTCGAAGACCAAGCCCAGATACTAGAAGACCCTGCAAACGACCTATCTGACGATAAATCAGAAAAGGAGAATCCGGAACCTCCTTCTAATTCCCCTCGTCATGTTATAGTTAACATACCTGATCTTGGACCATTACCTCGTCCAAGATCCAGATCACCTTCACCACCACGATCACCTGGTTTACCACCACCTTGTCGTCACATTCCATCTCCACCACCACCTGTTTCTTCACCACCTCGTTGGGATCCTTCTCGATCCACACCAGTCAATCGTGCACCTCCACCATCATTAGAATCTCACACTCGTCGACCTCCTGTACCAGAGAGACATTCCACTAGGAATGTTAAACATCGGATCATTCCTGATAACACTTATGGGAATAGTCCACCTCTCGAGATCGAGAGAGAGATTCATGGCAAGTCCAATACTCGCCAGGAGGAGCAAGATACTGTGGACAAAGCACAACAATCTGTTCCTGCTAGACCAACAAATGAGGATGATTATATGGGTGAGCTTTATAGCAGTCAATGGATGCGGTTCCATTTGTCCGCTGCTCTTTCCCAAAACATTCCTAAGCAATACAAGGATGTCTTGAGGCTCACTTCATCATCAGAACAAAGATCTTGGAGAGAAGCAATGGATGAAGAATACAAGTCTCTTATGAACCGAAAGGTTTGGACTCTTGTTGATCTACCTAAAGGTCGTGAACCCATCAAGGGAAGATGGGTTTATGCAGTTAAGAGCGATGGCTGTAAAAAGGCTCGCTTTGTTGCCAAAGCCTTCACACAAATATTCGGTATCGACTATGAAGAAACCTTCTCACCAGATCCAGGGGTTTATGTCAAGTTTATTGGTGATAAACTGATTGTTCTTGTTTTTTATGTTGATGATGCTCTTTTTATGGGTAATGATAGATCACTTATCCTCAAGCACAAGAAACAGTTCATGGATCGTTGGGAATCAAGAGATCTTGGCGAAGCCAAAGAATATCTTGGAATGAGGATTACCAGAGATCACAAGAAATGCACTCTGAGGCTTGATCAATGCTCCTATGCTGAAAAAGTAGTCGAGCGCTTTGGTCAAACTGACTGTAAACCAGTCACTACTCCTCTTCCTTCTGGTTATACTCCCAAACCCAATGAAGGAGAATCAAACCCAACTCTTTGAAGTTGTTATCAATTGGTCATCAGATCATTGCTTTACATCATGCTTGGCACACGACCTGATCTCGCTTATTCAGTGATCAAGATGTCGCAGTACTCTGCAAATCCCTCTGAGGATCATTTGCAGAAGGCGCTCTATATAGTGCACTATCTCGCACATACTACCAAGTTGTGCTTGACCTATGCTGCTGACGGACCTATCAATGGTTTCGTCGCCTATTCTGACACTGATTGGGCTGGAGACATAGAGACCTCACGGTCCACTACGGGTTATTCTGTCTTCCTAGCAAACGGAATCATGTCTTGGCTTTCCAAACAACAGAAGAGAGTTCAACTTTCATCCACCGAAGCAGAATACTGTGGAATGACAGAATGTTGCAGACAGATCCAGTGGATCCACAACCTGTTCGAGGAACTATCTTTTCCTCTCTCCACTATTCCCCTGTGTGTTGATAACCAGGGAGCCATGTTCCTTGCTTCGAATCCAGCTCAAGAAGGACGAACTAAACATGTTCGCATCCCTGAACACTATATTCGGGAGGCTGTTGAAGAAGGTGAAGTTGAACTATTCTATGTTCCTTCCCAACAACAGTTCGCAGATATCTTTACCAAGAATCTTGGAAAGATAGCCTTCGAGCATGGACGAAAGAGTTTGACTTTATCTCCATTTTCATGATGACTCATGTTTCTAGTGAGGAGGAGTGTTGAAATCTGGGTATTCATTTTCTGTTCTTCTCTTACATAATCCAGATTCTAGACCTGATTATATCAGTGATCCAGACTATCGGACACTAGGTCCGTTTACACTATCACATTTGACTCATCATATGTCGTCATAGATAACAGCCATTATTGCTATTGGCTAGATAGGTTTCTTATCATTCGTCATACGATATGACTCATTCCTATCTCTTATCTTTACCTACCCTAGAGTGGAGACCATACAGGTACAAACAATACCTGTACACTATATAGAGGGGAGCTCACTCTGTATTGCTCTCCTCAGTTCTTATACAAGCTCTTCCACCTTGCTTCTATATTCACTCTACTCCTCAAGCTAGCAACCTCTATCCTCAGACCTAGTGAGTACCTCCCACTAGGCACATACCTTCCTCTTGTCACTTGCACTATGCTTGTGGCACCTACTGTTCTCAGACAGTAGAGACAAACGGAGTACCGTGCACTTCGTTACCCATTTCGGCACATAGCCCCTAACACAGCCACCATACTTGAAGCTCAACAAAGCTTACAAGTTATCTACACTTTCTATAGCTAGCACATCTAGCTATATTTACCTAGTTATTACTAGTATCTTAGTAGTTCATTAGCTACTCACCATTACCTACCCTCAGCTAGGAAGAAACCAACCCTTTTCCTTAGACAAATAATCAGGAAAGGAAGAATGACCAGGGAGCCAATTGGCTAAGTTTTCTTACTCACTCAGCAGATCAGTTTTCTATTTCTTTTCTTCTGTTTGATCTGGTAGTTAGAGTTGTCCTATCACCAGCTTATAGCCAGATTGGGCCTGGAGGATTAATTGCCCATAGATTTCCCTAGCCATCTAGCAATCCAAATCCTGAATGAACGACACCGTCCTCGGGAGTTCAGATTGGGGACTTGATATGATGAGGTTTGGGTTGTACTATCACGTTGAATACCTGATGTAACAGTTAGCGCAAGACATCCACATGAACTTCACTCACCACTTGTCTAGTATCAGGGTCATAGTTGTATGTCAGTGACTCCAAGTCTCCTGACTCAGAATCATCTCCAAGCCCAGTCTCCTGAATAAACTCATACACCTGCCCTGGCATACTCTCCGCGAGTAACTCACTAGCAGGCGAGTCACCACCATAGGCCTCTGGTAATTTTGAAGCTCCCAACTTGAATGTGGAAGGTGACTCGAGAGAGACCACAGTGACGGGCACATTTTCCTTGTCATTGCCACATCTGGCCTTTTTTTTAGCATTGTGGCCGAAGTTGGCGATGCTCTGGAGTGTTGATGCCTTTTGTTTTGGCATATTGAGAAATGAAGTTGCACGTGTCCATTTTTGGAATTAAATTTTTGGGTCGCTTCAACACCAAACATTTCACTACTTATTCTATACATCTAATTCAAGAGATCTATGAAGAGGAAGGCCTTAAGCAACATGAATTCAACATTATCCTCTTCCCAGAAACATCATTGTTGTCCTGTACAACAAGTAGATAGCTTTTTAAGTGAATATGGTGAAATGTAATGTTTTGTCACGCGAGGTTGGAGGGCTCTGCATAAGCCCTATCTTAGCTATTACCAATGAGTTTGACCTATATATTCCAATATATTTTTGATCATAATAATTATTGAGATTATTGCAATTGCAGGGTTTATAATGAGATTATATAACATTTCCCAAACTTTTTCAAATTCAGTGAAGGCCCCGACTTAAAAATCTGAACTGCCATCAAATCTAAAATGAGATCGCATATTATGACTCTACACAGACTGATCGAACATCTGATTCTGTTCTCCAATTCACATCCTACCTCCCCAACATATAACAATAGTGTTAAAAGACTTCAGATTCTGGTCAACTACACGAGACAATTCACTGAAGAAAAAGATTTAGCATTTCCATTCGAGCTTCAACGAATCTGACCTTGCCTTTAAATCAGCTGTGATGAGTCCAATGGCTTTCTCGAAAGCGTTACTGTAGTTTGACCCATTGGCTTTAAGAACCTTGGAAAAGGGAATGACAACGTATTTGCTGATGTCCATAGTCTTTGGCTGCTTAGGTGCCTTTTCCGGGTCGAACGTATCGTTGTCTTTGAATCCTATCACATGTTTGATGTACAGCCGAGCCAGTTCATCGCGGGGGAACCGATACATGCTCCAGGAATCCCCAAAGGCAATGATTGCTAATACATGGCGAAGATCAGGGAAGGAATCAAAAGCAAATTTGGCCTGTGTAACAATTTGAGGTGCCGAACGTGACACGCGAGAGCGAAACATGTCTGCCCGTGGCTTGATCTCTATAATGCAAACAAGACGTCGGTGGGGAAGGCCATGGCGTCGCAAAGCAAACGCGACGAAATCCGGGATGCGAGATTCAGTGTTGACACCAGCCCGGGCTTCGTCAATTCTTTCTTGGAGGCCGCGTGGCTGGTCACTGACTCGTTCCATACTCGTATCTCCCGCATCAGCTTCATAGCTCCAATCATGGTCTGAGAAATCAATAGGTCACCGCCCACCATTTACCATGCTCTGTATACGCACCCACGTCGACTTCAGTTTTGTCCACGAGTATTTCCCTGATAAGTTGCCGCTGTGGAGCCACCGACAACCTCGTGGTGCCATCCGATGAACGTCTGGTCCAATAATTTAGAACACAGTCCCAATACTCATACCAGACTGATTCAACATCTGCTAATTGATCTAAAGCGATGCTAGCCAGGATATCTTGAAGGTCATTGATGTGTAGGCGAAGGTGGTTTGGGGGCATCTCGGACTGGTTGGACATATTGCAACGTTGACTAGTACGGAAAGGGAAGATACTTTTATACATAACTTCCAGGGCTCCACGCGTTTCACAACGAACAATAGAACAGTTGACCAGAAAGGTGTAACAAAAGGAGCTGACTGATCGTTGGCATCGGCTAGAAAGTGGACAATGGCGAAGCAGAGGACGGTGTCATGTGCGGCGCGGTGTGGACTGGGAGATTTTACGTAAGTATTGGTATAAATCCGGGTCTGCGAGTTGACATCATTCAGCCAAACCATGTCCAGTTTGCCAACGAAGAAAGAGGAGTTTAACCAGCTTCCTCGAGCGTTCAAACAACTACAGTTTCAAGCAGTAAGCCTCCCAGTCTCGTGTCTGTTACTCCCCAGAGTATGGCTCAATGACCGTCCTCCAGAGTACTAAGATCCTGCGGACCGCAACAGCCCTTAAAGAACTCCCTAGTGTTCTGATCCCGAGCAACGACCGCCGAGTCCCGTTCCCGCCACTCGTGCATTACGGCTTCCCATTGCAGATGGAGCGAATGGACGAGCTTCTTGAACAAAAACTGGGTGCTGAACCAGGCATACTCGACGCCAATCCCTTCGGCGTCCTCGTTCACCTCCAACAAGAGGTATTCAACTACCGCGTGAATTTCCAAACGGTTTACCTCGACGGGACCGACTCCATGTTCTTCCTTTCCGTCAGGAGTAACCGGGAACCAGCACCCGAGGCGGACCGGTCGGAAGAGGTTGTGAAAAGATTGAAGGACTTTTTGGATGTGGACGAGGAACCTGTCTGGTGCCTGGATACAGATCACTGCTACTGGAAGAAATAACATGACGCTTACCCTGAGTAGCGTGATATGCATTGGAAACTATGTATTTGTAGCGTTTCGTGTAGCATGGATGCCGCACCGTTGAGGCCTCATCCATTTGCACAGCTGGGTGTTTTACTAACGACTCACATGTCACCTAGGCTGCAGTACATGTGCAGCTAGTATGTAGTATGTATCAGCTCGGAATATGGAACCAACCACGATTAAATTCATTCACAATTGAAACACCAGTGTCAGTAAGTTCAAAGTTATATTTCGCCACGCCTCCGAGATCCATCTGTGCGATCGAATGTTTCAACGTTCAACGGTGCGGCATCCATGGTATACCGTACACAGACGAAACGCTACAAATACAATGTACATATTATCCAATGCATATTACACTACTCAGGGTGAGCGTCATGTTGTTATTTCTTCCAGTAGCAGTGATCTGTATCCAGGCACCAGACAGGTTCTTCGTTCACTTCCAGGAAGTCCTTCAATTGCTTCACAACCTTTTCCAACCGATCGAAAGGCGCTGGTTCCCAGTTACTCCAAATAGCGAGGAAAAACATAGAGTCGGTCCCGTCGAGGTAAACCGTTTGGAATTCCACACGGTAGTGGAATACCTCACGGCGGAGATGACCGAGGACACCCAAGGGATTGGCGTCGAGTATGCCCGGTTCGCCGCCCAGCTTTTGTTCAAGAAGCTCGTCCATTCGCTCCATCTGCAATGGGAAGCCGTAATGCACGAGTGGCGGGAACGGGATTCTGCGATCATTACTTGGGATAAGAACGCTGGGAAGCTCTTTTAGGGCTGTAGCTATCTGCAAGACGTTGTGATTCTGGAGGACAGCCATTTAATACTCCGACAGGGCACAGAGACAGGTCTGGAAGACTTACAACTTGAAACTGGAGTTGTTTGAACGCTCGAGGAAGCTGCTTGAATTCTTCGTTTTTGGACGAACTTGAAGGTGGACTGGACATGGTTGATTCAACCTGGTCACAACTTGTGGTCCTGGGAGCGAAACAATTGGTCATTGTCCGCTGTCAATGGTAGCCGACATTAGCGGTGGTCAGGGCCACCCACACCGCGAAAGTGGCCCGGGTCCAGGTGGTCTATAGTGGACTCGTACCGATTACATGGACGCTAAGAATTGAAGTAAATCATGGGCGCAGGAATACTGACCAAGATGGCAGTCGAGCCTGAGGTGATCAAAGTGGGCTTATACCACTACATGCCGGCCCGGTATACCAGACTTTCTAGCGTAACAAAAGCTGAGTTCACGGGCGTAGAGGCACTCACCAAGACAGTCGAGCTGACAGGACATACCAAGGTAATGATGGCACACGACACGGCAAACCTTGCGACGCCACGGCCGAGCAACCTGCCACAGGCAGACATATGCACCCTGTGCTCGTTTGTCCAGTGTTCCGCCTCAAATCGTCATCTTCGCCATGTCTTATCCATCATTGCCTTTGCAGATGTCCTGGTGTACATGATCAATATCGGTTCACCTACAATATAAGGTTTCCGATGTCAGGGAGATGGGCCGCCTGCTGGAGTGAATCACTCGGAGCAATTGCCGTCGCTAGTTCCAATGTTTCGTCAGCCACAACCCATTGCTTCGAAATCATAAAATGGCCGTTCTGATCATACAGAAGGTCCCCCAGTCAGATCGATATTGTTTAGGTAGAATCTATACAACAGCACCAATGAACACAAACTGTACATGATTCGACATCAGATCTATACACGCACTTTACCATTTCAGACGTTCTTCCGCATACTCTCCTCCAAATCAATGCATCAAAACTTCCAGAGCATTGGTGTTACTCAAGAAGCAGCTATACTCTCTTCGATCACTTTGGTACCCTCGACCCTCTTTATTGTCACGCTGCCGTCCTGTTAAGCGGCATCAATCCAAACGGAAATCAACTGGAACGAAAACAGTACCTGATTACCAAAGTAGGCCGCTTGCGCGATGTTACAGAATAGACCAACTTCAACAACGCCCGTCAGCAACTTTATCTTGGTCAATAGCTGCTCCGTGCATGTTTTTATGTCAGACAAGGACACAGAAGTAGGTGCAAACGATGGAATTAACGCACCGAGGACGGATCCTTTATCAAGTCTCTCGAAAATGGCGCGTCGATGACAAAGTTGGCATTGTCGGTGACGACAGGTCCCGCTTTTGCTTTCGCCATGCGAAGCGAAGCGTTGGGTGAGCCAAGGACCGAACGCAGGTTCTGCAAGACCTTGGCGTACGCAAAAGGGACGACCTCAATCGGAACGCCGTGAGCGAACTGGATGATCAGCGGGGGAAAGAATGGGTTGTTGGTGGGAAAGAAGTCCGGGGAGAGCGGACGTACGTTCTCGCCAAGATACTTGCCATTTTTCCTGTAGTCGGCTACGATGATAAATCTTCGATGAAGATGAGTTGGACCAGAATGACCAGAAAAGACGACAAACACACGTTTTGGCGGCCTCTGCAAGTACTTTTTCTCGTAAATGACATGCTCCTCCACCCTTGATACAGTTAAGCTGAGCGTCGACCCTACACAAGCGATCCCTATTGTGTAAGCCTAATAGGAGGGGCGATGGAGGTGACGGACTCGTCTGCACCATCTATAGTCACATCAATCGTTAGGAATTGGTCCACGTCACCGAGGTTAAGGCCAGCCTCGATGATGAGTTCTTTCGACTGGAACCCGGTAGGGATGAATATGCGGCCCTTGTTCAGTTCGGTACCTTGCTGCGTGATACGCTCGACGACATATGGCACGGTAGAACCTGAGTATGGCGGCACGTGAGTGCATGTAGCAGGTGGTAAAGAAAGTGCATACCCGAGCCTATCCCGATGATCTTAGGGAGGCGTGAGCATGTCTTGTATGGTCGTAGCAGGAATCGTGTCACGGTACCTTGTGGTGAGGGAGGATATGCTTATCCACTGCAGTGTAGGCAGCGAGCCGTTTGGCTCCCTCGATGCCTGGCAGTTGAGACATTTGGACTTGGAATCGATCAAGCTTCGAAATCTGAATCATGACCGAAGAACATACTGGGAGGTATGGATTCAGCTGTGGGAGGAATAGACGCTGGTCGGGGAACAGCGGATTTCCTTCATAGTTCAACGCCCGGAACGTTGGGAGGGAAATGGGATTGGATTAGTGCTGGAGATGCTTTCGCGGCAGACCGACTTACCAGACTTGATCAATGTGTCGCAAGGAAGTCTTGTTGGCAGCGAAATAACGATGGGAGACTCGTTGTCGAGCAAATGCCCACAGCCTGACCATAGGCTGTGATAGTTCGGTCCATAAACGTCTGTCACTCACCCTTGCGTCGTACTCTTATTCGGGGCTCAGCTGATTCACGGGAGCGCTCACTGTGAAACTTTTCGCTGTTTCTCATCGTCCCGGGAACTCCAGTCATCCGTTCACATTCGACCAAGTAACAATACGCGCTCGGAAGGCAAAAAGTCTAGTACAGGGAGATGAGGGCTATCAAAGGTGCGCCAACATCTCACGCTCAGACATGAAGTAAACTACTTGGAGGCAAGGTGTTCTTCTCACATGGTGAGTGTCGAAGCGACAAGCAGCCTAGAATAGATTCTCGAACGTCCCTCACGGTACGGCGTCAGCGACTCCGCTGTGAAGCAAATACTTCTCTCGATGAATGAGAAAGAGCCCTTCATAATAGAGGATTTGGACGAGCACCACCTGATTGTCAAGGTAGACGAGGAGTACAGAGTACGAAAGGAATTGGAGACCGAGGTACGCACACAACCCCTTCTTCGAGCACATCCGCCTTTAGAGCTGTTTATTCTGTTTAGCTGGAGAAGAATACGTACAGCCTAGAAGCCGGTCAATGACCACGTCTACATATAATATTGGAGAGCAGGTGTACCGAACTTCGCATCCAAACTCGTGTTTTGAGAACTGTTGCTCCATTCGGGTTCACCGGCAAGTCGACCGAGGATTGAGGACCACCTACGGTAGAGCAAGTACTGTTGGCTACGTGTCCACCGGCTATTAAGTTTTCGTATGTCAATTTGATCAAATTTCGCTTCTGGTGCGAGATACCTGCGTTTAACCCTTTCGAGACTCGTTCCGTCTCCAGGCACGTAAAACGTCACTGGAAAAAGGATATAGCCTCCAGACCAACCGATCACCGCGGCGGAGCAGCCTATCCCATCTCAGGCGAGGTGTCATTCCTGATCATGCAACACAGTGCGAATGAATTAGAAGGTTGAATTTTAAACCCCTCATGAATCTCTGACCAGGTGATGATCCAGCCACCCCACCTCTGGTACCAGCCCACCTTGCTCGTCGGAAGGACGATGGTCCACTCGGCTTCCGTCAGAGAGTCGATGAGTATGACTCCATCTTTCAATCACTCGCACTCTGCTCAGTTTATGTCATGTAGTCGCTAGTGGCGTCCTCGATAGCCTGGTCCTCCTTGTTTTCATATTCAGACTGTGGATACGCATTAGAATGCAGCGAGTGGGCTGGGAGGATATATGGGCGACGATAGCGTTCTTTTGCGGGATGCTGAACGTCGCCAGTAATTGGGCATACCTCGGCAAATTGAGTGAGCACTCAACTTTCCTCGGTATCGTTTCAACCTGAAACGGACGTGCTCACAGAAGTAGGTCAAGTGTCGACGACCGCAATGTGGATATACATGATTTCGCTTACATGTCTCGTGTGGTGCGTTGATCCTGGACTCGTGTCTCGGTGTATGGCTAAGTCCATATCCCACAGGGCAGTTCGGGTTAGCATAATTTTCTCTATCATTCGGATAATACCAGCCAGAGAACGCCTCCATATACACGGACTCATGATCGTCACATTCTTTCTCCTCACGTGTTCGGCGCTCGTTGTACAAAGGGCAATCTCCTGCAGCTATGCGTATCGCGTCATCCAGTCGTCAACATCGAGTCCCTATTTTAGTTGCTCTCTTCGTCCTGTGTTGATCATCTCTGAGCTGGCAGGTAAATTCGCTTCATCCGTCCATACCATCGCACTCAGTACGATTTTGCAGTGGGCGCCATTGCCGACATAATTACTGTCGTCTTTCCATTATACGTGCTCCGTAGAGTAACCTTACCGCGCAAACAGCTTCGACTTCTCCGTCTACTATTCTCATCCAGCATAACAGTGTCAATAATATGCTCTGTTCGCATGGCATGCCAAATCGTACCGTCATTAACAAGTTGGGCTATTTTCATGACCGATATACAGGTACAGTGCCCGTCATCTGGTTCTCCTCTTCTGTCGTGTTGGCTCGACTGAATCCCGTATCGTTGACGTCACCAGATCGCTACATGCCTCATAGTTTGCAATCTACTCGTCGTCGTCACCTACGTCTATTGCGTGCTACGGTGCCGGATGCGCGGTACCATTAGCGATGCGACCGAAAAGGATACGAGTGTCGAAGACAATGGCTCGAGCCCACCTTCGTCTATACCTCAGCAAATGACTCTGACGACGGTCGAACTCTTGTTTTCGACGCAAAGCGAAGAACGCACGACGGATGCGACTGGTGGGACTGTAGCGTGATCAGTGAGTACTGCTGGCCCAGTTGATGATTCACGCAAGGATTTGGTTTCGCAGATACTCTAGCCTATTCCATTCTGTTTCCTTTGGATTTTATAAACCACATTCATTATCCGATATCTCATGGACAGTTGAATACGCACATATTGTAGTAAATACAACCTACGGGCTACTTAGATTCTACGTTTGAATATTGCTATAATTTAGAAAGGGTTTCAGTATTCAGTCGGAAGGCACTGAGGATCCGATAGACCATCTGATTGCGGAGTGATTGCTGGGCACATCTTATCATCTATCCTATCATCACCACCATGCAAGTCACCCTAGAACAAGTGCACGACATCGTCAACAGCAATGACGGAAACCATAACGTCCACACCACATCATTTTCCAAGATCCAGAGCACCAGCTACAGGTGTGCATTCGAGGATAGTCGATTTTACGATGAGCTGACACGCCATCATGGTAACAGCTGCACGGCATCCCAGACATGCTACCACATCGCACTGTGCGACTCTGACAGATCCTATCTCTTGTTGGTTTCTCCACTCGGTTCCAGCGGGACCGCGACGCCTCCCGCGCCGATCACACTCCCTGCCCTTTCCACCCTTCTCTCCAAGATTCTCGACAACACCGCAGTGCCAGTCCCACGACCTGTCGCACACGATGTGTCCGGTGGCGAGGGAAAATGGGATTTCGGCTGGCTATTGCTTCGCGTTCCCAATTCGTCTCGGACTCACCCGCTCACGTCGTCGTTGGCATCCGTCCGCCCCTCACTCTCGCCTCGACAGCTTGCTCGGGTTGAGCTAAGACTAGGCACACACCTCCGCGCGCTCCATGGGATCACAAACGACTGGTTTGGCATTCCAATGGACAAACCTACACCAGACCCTCTAATTGTACCCACGTTCACCACCTTATTCACGAGCCAGACCGGCGAGGGTGCGGAAGAATGCGGAGAAGACATGACGCCATACAGCTGGCAAGATACTTTTGTATTGCAATTGGAGGAGCTCCTCGAACAAGTGTGTGGCAACGCGAATGCTCGCAAGACTGTTCCGTCACTGGATATTGACAATCTGCGACTCTCCCTATGCAGAGCGATGGGGTCGTTCCTCTTCGATGATGTGGAGATGCCAAGACTTATATGGGTGACAGGAAACGAAGAGGATGTTATTGTATCCTTGAATCCGGGGAAAGATGGCGGTGGTACAACACATGAGGAAGGTGCGGAAGCAGACATCGCATATATACTCCCGACGTTCAGGCGTGCGCTTTGGGGAGATCCGCTGATGGAGGCATGGTTCCTGCCGCCAGGGCCAACTACAGCGATAAATGAAGGGTACTTTGACGGTGAGGAGGATGGTACGCTGATTGTGCTTCCACGACACAAGACAAAGAGGACGTGGTATACCGTGTACCTAGCTTTGCTGGTCTTAGCTGAAGAGGTGTCACAAGAAGGGGAGGTGTCCAATAAGGAAACGGTACGGTGGGCCAGGAGCATCTTGCCGGAATGTGTAGAGATCTTGAAAAGCGCACCATGTTATTAGAGCGTTGGTCATAAGTTGTATTTAGCGACGTACCTTCCAAAGAGCATTACTTTTGACCTTCAGCGGGGGTCATCTCGACGTCCACAGGCGAACCAGCGGGTGTCTGCCCATCGTCGCCTGCGAGCTCCCCTTCCACGACTTCCTCTTCGTCACTGCTCTGACCCTCAACATCTGCCATCTCGAGAACATCTTGATTTTCCACAGGCGCGGTTTGCTGGCGCACACGCGGATCCCACTCGAGTTCTTCGGGCTCTGGCTCTTCGACTTCGACACGCTGTTTCCAGTCGAACTTGTCTCTTAGCATGAGTACAGCACGGACTGCGCGCTCGACACGACGATCGTGTGTATCCCGTATTTCCGCGCACTCACGAACGACGCCGTCGTATGTCACTCTCTGGCGTAGACCGGTTCCAAAGCCAGGTGGAGGCTGACTGTTCTGGCCGTCGAGGCTGTTCGTAGTGATTGCCCCGCGGGTGACCATACATTCGGCGAGACGATGGACAGTCGCGTTTTCCATGCGAAGCACATCTGTCGTCTGTTGGTTGCGCAGGAGTGGTATGAGGTCGTTGTCGAGTTGGTGGTCCGTCATGGCGACGCCAGGATGGAGGGCGATGTTCTCGTACGGACTCTTTGTTGGAGGCTGGGACTGTTGGGTGGTAGTCGCGGATGGTGGTGAGCTGAGGGAGGAGTAGAAACTATGGGTCTGTGAGAGGATGACATTGTACTTGGACAGGATATCGGGCCATGCAGGCATGACCGGAAGTCCGCCGGCATCGATGGTGCGATGCAACGCCTGGATGGACTCGATGATCTGATTTGCTTTGAAGCGGAGAGACTCGAGTTGAGCGACGGGGAGCGCGTTGGGGTTGAAGTTGAACTGAGGCGGGTTCGACGTCGCCATCGTCGAGCACGACGACGAGCAGACGCGCGGGTCACAGGTCGCGTGACGGACGTCAAGCGTGACAATAATTGAACCGAACCCCTCAAACGTCTCTCTATCCAGAATGGTTTGGTCGCTCCTTGCTAGGCGTTTGACGCTCGGCGCGGTAGGCTCTGTCGCTGTCCGCGCAGCTCATCCAGCGACTCTCTCTATTGTCACGCGTCGCACCCTCTTCGCGACCCCTCAATTCAACTTCCCGCCCGCCAAAGCATCTCCGAGCACTGCGAAGACCACTCGCAAGACTGCCGAAAAGGACGCTCCAAAGGTCCCCGCCAGGCGAGGCAGGCCACCGAAAACCGCCCCCAAGTCTTCTCAGGGAAAAAAACTAAAAGCGGAACCTAAGAAGCAGCGAGGTATGCATGCCTCGCACCGTGCTCGACTGGAACTCATTGTCTTCCAGTCCGCGTACCAAAAAGTCTTAAGCCTCCCAAGCGTGCACCTGGCCCTTACTTCCTTTTCTATGCCTCCTTCGTCAAATCTCAACCCCGGGCGAGCACGCTGCCGGAATTCCAAGAGTTTTCCAGGCGTGCTGGTGAAATTTGGAGGGGATACTCCATGGCTGAGAAGCAAGTACGTATGGCGTGCTGGGCCAATGTCTTTTCAATTCAACAATCTTCCCTTGTCAGCCATTCTATGACGAGAACGAAGGCAGGAAGGCACAAGCCAAGCAAGAGAGAGACGAATTTTTCCGCAACACATCTCTATCCGACTTGAAGCAACTCAACGCAATTCGCAAGGCTCAGGGCAAAACCAAGTTCCATTTGACCAAAAAGCCTTCTATTCCCGTAACTCCCTTTATCTTGTCCGTTCTTGTTTTCTGGATGTTAGAACCCTTTTCTCATCGCGCGTTCCCCCAGATTCTCGAACGAGTTCCGCGGTAGCCCAGAAGGACAGGCCATCATTGAAGAGACATCTCCAGAGAAAAGGTATACAGTTCGGGCCGTGCTCGCAGCTGCAGGTCGCTGGAGGTCCATGTCCACGGAAGAAAAGGCGGTAAGTTGCCACTTTCGCACCTTACAGCATATCATCTGATAAACGCGTGTAGCCTTACTTCGAGAGATACAAGAAAGCAAAAGAAGAGCTGAAAGCTAGCGCTGAACACGTCGAGTCATAATTCTAGTATCGCAGTCGTGTGCATACTATTAGTTGACACGCTGGATGTTTGCGGTTTCATTCACTTCCTTTATCCTTCCTGCGGTAATTCACAATACTTCTGACAACGACCTATTGTCAGTGGTCGCAGTGACGTCGTCATGTCATTTCATAGTGTTTCTACACGGTTCCCCAATCGCAATGTATACCATCATTGACCACAAGTGACTGCACAAATTCGGAAGTTGTGGATGTACGTCGACATCCGTGTATGCCCGTAACCTGGGAGGAACTTCTTACGCCCAAACACGGAAAGATTATTCTGTTTCCTTGCAACAATGATTTCCCATCCGATTAGGTTGAAGACCAGGATCATTGGCCACATGGCGCCTGACCATACGAATCGATATTCCCGGTTTACAGCGATTCCCTCTTACCTCTGGGACTTGCGAAGAGGTTCAAATACCCCCCTTTGTCATCGCACAAGCGGTGTGTTGCGAGGTATAAGGCCGGGATGGTGAGAGTCTTGTGTCTAACTAGCCTTGGTACACGTGGATCCTTTCCAGCGCCCGTCACAACATCGAGTGTAACCGCCATGACAAGTAGACTGATGGAGAACCAAAACTTGTTCAACGGTGTTTTATGTGCCCGGGATCATCCGTCAGGTTTCAACTTTAAGCTAACAGCCTTCTGCCCCAGACTATATCATCGCTATTTCCCGGCGCGTCAAGTTTCCCCGTTGTAATTGTTGCGACAGAGGACGAAATGAATGAATAGATCGAGATGGCACCCACAGCTCGGACAAGTTTCGCGTTTGAATCAAGAACTGTAGATCCAGTGAGGCTTTGTCGAGCTTGTGTCTCGCGCTTCCGGCAACAGTCGACCCTATGTTTCGAATATCCACGGATATCTCTGGCCATGGTCGGGAATACCCAAACTCAATTTTAACTCGTGAGTCTGCAAACGTTCTCCACCACTGACTGCCTCTGACTGCCTAACCACACGATATATACATAGTACACTCTCCATGACGCTCAGAGAACGAGATGTTTGAGAATACTGCTCATACCGGTCATGCGACTGGGAGGGGAGATTTTGAAGTTTCATGATGACGATACATAATCGTCACAAATTTTGGATACTAGTACAAACGTTCAGACGCAAACCATATCGTTATATACAGGCTCCTAGATTTGCCAAAATTCATGTCCTAAGTGACTCCGTGCGCTATAGCCTTTTGCGGGACTTGGTCACGGCTGCTCAGAGTCAATATTCAACTAGTACACCTCCAAGTCGATACCCTGGGCCTGGATGTTGGCCAGATATATCGATTCCTCTGCAAAGATCAGGAGACCAGACTTTGTGAAGATCATCTCCGCGGACGTGGTGTTTACAAAGAATTTTCCAATCAGCGTGCCTTGTGAGCTCCATACGTGCGTTCCGTCTCCACACCCAGAGTACACGTTGCCATTCGTGTCGAGCTGGATGCCATCTGGAATACCAGTATCGCTGTAAGCAAAGACACGACGGTTAGTGAACGACTGGGTCACTGGGTCGACGTCATATTGGTAGCTGTTGCATGCAAGAATAAGGACACCTGAGAATAAATGCGTCCAAGATAACTGACATTGTAGCAGGGTATGTCTGGTTATTTGCCATCAAACCATTGGCTGCTCCCGTGTCCGTCCTGGATATCGATGTGTCAATTTTCGCAGTAAATGAAGCGGAGGTATCACATTCTTCTGCTTACACGAATGCAGTTCTGCCGTCTGGGGTAAAGGCGATCCCGTTTGGGTGCACGAATTGGTCTGCGACAACTCGAACTTGACCCGTCGATGGATCGAAGCGGTAAACTTGCGAAGGTATCATCGGTTCCGGTCGGAAATCGAACAACCAGCCGTATCTACAAGAATCTGTCGGCTTTGTCCGTTATCCCGATCAATAAAAAACGCACGTGGGGTCTGTGAAGAACATGATATCCGTGCCAGGTAGCACCTTGATATCATTGAGTGCGCTGAACTGCCTTCCATAAAAGTTGTCCAGTAGGACGGTGGTGTTGAATGGTGGGTTGGGATTCACGAGTACAATTGAAGGAGGCAAAAGGGCACGTCCCGACGTGATGAACAGAAGGTTCCCCTTGTATGGACCTGTGCCTCCATTGACCATCTGTACAGTGTCTGAAAGGTTGAGCTGGACAAATGTTAGTGATAGTATATGATGTGTGATGTAAATACTCACGGTCTGGGCCGGTACATTGACATTGCCTGTAATACTAGCAATTGCAATGTCGACTTCCGTCATGTTGAGCATCGAGACGACGCTATTATTGTACCAGCTACTATATCCAAAAGAACCGCCATCGTTGCTGGAGAAAAAAACGACGTTGAGATCAGGCACGTAGATCGGCGCTTCGTGAGCAAAGGCAAAGCCTGGGTGCGATGAGACAAGCCGAATGGTTGCATCCGGTCCTGTTATGTCAAGGAAGGAGGAATCGAAGACTTGGATGAAAGGTGGGGTCGTGTTCGTAGGATTGAAACCCACGAACGAGTCGTTCGTACGCCACTGAGCGTAGTCTGCACCCAGGACATTGTATTCGAGGGGGTTAATGTACTGAGTTTGTCAACAATCTGCTTTCATGAGCATTTGTAGAGGACATACCACAGCACCAGGGGGCAATGTGAAATTCGGGGACCCAGTAGCCCTAGTCGACGCTAGCGCAACAGCGACTATCAACGCAGCCAAGGCTGATGCACCCATAGCTAGGTAAAAGGCTGGGGAAGAAACGCATTTCCGCGCTGAAATATTGTCCCTGCTCGCGGAAAACTTGGCACAAAAGCTCGCATACTAAGTATAGGCTCACCTTGTGACGGTCATCATATGAACACGACAGTGCCGTCAGAGTAGATGTTATTAGGACTAGCCGGGAGTACTTACGAGTTTTGCGCTTAACATTGTACCATTTTCAACTTCACTCCACTCGCTAGCGTTCAACACGTGACTATCATTTGTACAGTGCGTCTCACAGCAGTACAGTCGTCTAGACTTCGAGCCCCGCTCGTGACTCCCTGGCTCAGCTCTGTGAGGTCTTCAAGAACCGTCACACACCTTCTCAAGACATCCCACTTTTAACTTATGTTATGGCAGACTATCGGGATCGGACAACCGCTTGGAATTATCTAAACTCACCTGATCGTCACGAGGCGAAACAGGTCACTGGGAAGCTACGCGGCCTCCAAGGATTTTTCACAAACGTGGAAGACCTTGTCGTAACTTAACCTGTTTCTCAAGCAGATTGAAAATGTGATCCCACACACTCTTGAAACCCTCATTGGCGTGAGCACCACCGTCCTCGCGAAGGCAAACAGTGCAGTCGCTGAAGGAATTCGTCTCAACTGGCTCTCACACTCTGGAATAAGCGAACGAGTGCATCCATGGAATATTTGAGACATTGGGCATGGAAAGTTCCAGCGATGTTATTGACAACTATTGTAGTACCAGTCAGTGTGATTAGGATATCGGCAGTCTCAAGTCTCAAAAGCATACCGTACGTCCTTGTCTCGCTGAGTTGTCCCGTACCGATTCCTTGTTAGACGCTGAAGAAGCTAGAACTTAAAAACGTTGCCAGGTCCGTGTGAAGCTTTACCACCGTAGCCCAAAGGGCCCAAAACCTTTTCGCTGCTCGTGTTGGATACCAGGTTAGGCGAACAAGAACTTGACATGTGAGAACTGTTGTAAATCTCGTAGACTCAGCAGAACCTAGAAGCTGCTCCTTATATGCTGGGAGTGTCTTTTGTTGACCTGTGGTGGTGGCAGTATGTTCGAAATCCAAGGCAAGCCTAGCTCTGCGCCGCCAGACCGAAAGACTATTGTTCACAATCGAAAGCGGGTGGAGAAATGTTTACGGATAAGAAAATGGTCACCAAGGAGTGAGTGTGGTGAGTGCATCAGAAACTGCAATAAAATTGGTAGGCCATGATACCTAATTTCAAGTCCGGCACCGGGTTGTCGTTCGATGGATCAGAGACGCAACTTGCGACTGCTTAAATAAATTCTTTGGAGCACAATAATTGTCGTGTTTCACAGAGCACCACAGAGCTAAAAATTGGTTACTCTAATCCTGAGCTTTGTCCTAGCAAGTCTTGACTTACTATTGGTCTGACTTGTTCAGACATCACCTCTAGTGTACTAGGTCAAACACGCGCACGCCGAGTCACACCAAACGTCAACCGAGTATTCGGCGCGACTCTTTCCTTGCCAACGAAGCGTCCTGTGTTGAGCTGTTTCAAGATATGCCAAGAAATAGAGCTTTGGTGAGATAATTCTTCGGAGTCGACGTGGCACAGTGCTCGTCAATCATTGGCGCTCAGGGTGAACCTGGTGTGGCCAAAAGTTTTTGAATGGCGCAGTTGGCCTGAGTTGAGCAGCAGTGGGCATAAAAACATGATTATGTAACACCGTAACAGACGAAGAGCAAGTGCTTTGTCGTTAGACTTGACATCACACACGACCCGTCCCTGCTAACTTCTGGAATGCGAATTGCCACTGGGTCGCAAGGTCCATGTACAAGCGAGCGGGAAGCGCTTGTCGCTCGGGATCGAGGACGCACTTCTTGAAGCGCCGCAGGGTAACGGAGGAATGTTCCGCCGGCGGATGAACGTTTAAACGTTAACAACAGGTTGGTCTGATTTTGTAAATGCAGTCCGGATGGACCAATGTCGTGTGTTCTCAGTTGAGCTCCTGTAGCCAGGTTATTGATGTATGGACTGGATCACTTGCTCGCGAGCAATTCCACCGAGCGTATGCCAAGCGCATGTGGCGTGCATGAATGACAGAAAATAGTTTTCGCAATCACTGGGCTTCAATGTCAGCGGAGAAACATTCACCCGCTGCCATCAGTTTGACCTTGGAGTCTCAGCTGGTCTCACATAAGCTGTCGAATTCAAGGCAGAAACTGGAGAATAGTATCGGATACACGGGACACAGACGATTCAGAGGTCAATACAGTGCCAGCCCATAGTGCATCCCCTTCGTCCATGCAAGTTCCCCGGTCGTCGCCATGCCTCTTCCCTGCTCGAATTTGACCCACGGTATTGCTATTCTTCGGCAGTTATTTCTTCCGGTAGATATTCTTGGAAGTATGGATGGCATTTTCAGGCTGATGAGAAAACGATTTCCATGGCGCAAAACATATGCAAGTACCGCACTTATGTATTGAAGTATCCGTTATCCTAATATCTGTTGCTAGGACTCTTCCCCCTTAATCTGTCTCCCTGCTGGTGTGGCGTAGACCCTTAGGCTTCTGCCGTCGGTTTGTTGCAAGATTGTAATCACATTGGCGTAAGCAAAATAATGCTTGAAGCTGGCCTTAACCTTGCACGTTCCACTCCGGAAGCGAGCCGTAGCGGCATTCCCGCCACTAGCTAAACATTGCGCACAAGAAGGGAACAGAGGATACAATCGCAGGAGGCTCAAACGACAAACGACGATAAGTCCTGGCCGATGTTCGTGCTGTGATCAGGTGTTGGTAGATACGCCCTCAATACCTCATATCTTGGTCAGCAAGCCTCCAAGCTACAGCATTATCTTTGATACATCCAAATATAGCTTTCTCCGGTTTTCCACGACATACGATTAGCTGCGTATATATACTTAAACCAGGTGTGCATCACATCTTCGCTGAACATGTCCACTCAAGCTCAGACTATCTTCTTCTTAGGGGCCACTGGCTACCTTGGCTCCCAATTTTTGCTCTTGCTAAATGAGAAGCTTCCGCAGCTCCATGTCGTCGCCCTTCTTCGTAACGCCATCCCAGTGCGAAAGGAACAATTACAGAAACTGTACTCGAACATCAGCTTCATCGAAGGTAGTCTCGACGATGATGCTATCATTCAAGAGCAAGCAGCAAAAGTTGACATAGTCATCAATTGCGGGAGTTCAGATCATCCGGCGAGCACCAAGTGTACGCCCGTCGCTACTGCGTTTCTTGGGACGGGTCAGGAAAGCTAATCAGCTTGTAACTAGCGACCCTTGCTGGACTTGAGACGAACTCGAAAAACAACCCAGGAAAGCCTCCACTTTATATCCACGTGTCTGGCTGTGGCATCGTCAGCGATAATGCAAGAGGTGAACCTGTCGAGTATGTCAAGGAATGGTCAGACTTGGGTTTGGATTTAAAACAGTGAGTGAAGAACGCCCCAAAGGCAATCATTGCCCTTGATACCAATCTTCTGCACATCAGGTGCAATCCGGAAAACACCCACCTCGATTCGGATATACCCGTGCGCCATTTTATGATCCGATGGATAACACCCTTTGATCCTGATGGACAGATCGTAGAAGCAGGATCACGTACTGAAGATCCGGTTCGCACGATCATCTACTTCCCGGCTCAGGTATGGACCTTCAAAAATCTGTCATGAGTGCAAATACTGACTGTGAACTGCCTGTAGATCTATGGCGTAGGTGAAGGTAAGCACACACAACGGTTCATGATAACGGACAAGAGTGAGATTGAATGTATTCCAAGGTATCCAGAAAACAACGATGTGGCTGCGCATGTTCTTCGACATGATGAAGAACGTTGGCCACGCCGGCACGTGGGGGTCGGGCGCTAATGCCATGAATAACATCCATGTCAAAGACTGCGCGATGGGTCTGTTTCTCATCCTCCAGGCGGCTCTGGAAGGCAGGGCTGACGAAGGTCCTGAGGGTCTCTGTGAGAAGAAGTCACTCTGCGTCGACGATCTACATTAACGTCGACGATCTCCAGACTTTTCGGCAAGTATGGAGCCTAGAATCACATTCCACGATTGGACCAAGGTCATGGGCGACGTGAGTGCTTTTGAGAGGTGAATGGCTTACGTGATTTATTCTCTCGAACAGTATCTGCTCAGCAAGGGTATTATCAAAGAGGGTGGTACCCGCCCGATGCCCGCTGAAGTTGTTGATCCTCTCGGTAACTGTAAGTTATGGTAATCTCAGATGTGTTGTGTTTGTTTATTAAAGATCTCGCTGTCACCAGATGGCTGGTCACTACTTGGTGGGAACCAGTCCGTGAAACCTGAACGTCTTTACAAATTGGGTTGGGAACCCACCGAGTCAAAGAAGTTGTCTCTCTTGGACAGTATTCCTGAGGCTGTTGATCAGGTTCTCAAAGACCAAATGCGCAAATGATCCGTTGTGTTGCTTCTAGCGTGTGCTGCTTGACGTTTCCTCACACCGAACTTGATCAAGCTCCCCAGTAAAGAAAGTTCTCATACAGTAGATCGGGCTTACCGAATTCCTACACCGCATCAACGTCTAATTTACTTACAATACTGATAATAATGTTAGTTAGAAGTTAATCGAACATAGAACGAATCTAGTGAGTTGCAAATCAATCTCTGTTTTAAAAATCCCTTTTTGGAGCTTTACGCCGGGCTCCCAGCGCTGAGTTCGGGGTCTTTGGGAGTGTGGCACTGATGACGAGCCGTTGGCTTGGTGGTACGATATGGTCAGCAGGCATTTCCACGCCTCCTGCGAGTATTCCCACTCGCATCATTGCCAAGAGCTAATGGTTTTGAAATCCATTATAGACACAGCATGGCAGAGAGAAACCCGGTCAGAGAGACAAGTCAACGGTAACGCTGAATCAGGCACCAACGTACGTTGTGAGCAGCGTGTGAATGGGAATAAATCCCTCCAAAAAATGCTGCTGTCATGTCCTTGCCCGAGCTCCGGGCCAAGAGGGTTTTGCCACCTGGGTGATGATCCAGGAACAAAGACGCGTCATGAATGAAACCCGAAACCAACAACAGTGTGCGTGATTCTGACCCCTCTTGAACTGCGACGTCCAGTCAGCTTGCAAAAATGCGGGAGGAATCTGGACACACGTGCTTCCCACGTCACCACAGGGAGTTGCTCGGGTGGGACAGGCCAAGTGATGGAATCCTGAACATCTTTGAGAGCCTTGAGCTTCATCGTTAGAGCGCTTTTCTCGATTTCGTTGCTAGGGAAAACCCGAAGATGAGAAGCCAACCCCAGCAACTGGCAGAAGGCGATGAACCACTTGGTCGGGTCGTACTGCCACCAACGAAACGCGTTCCTGGTGACCAGGAGTCGCGTGAAGAATTGCGCATAACAGAATACGTAACTTCATACCGATAATCCATGGGGAATTGATGGTGAAAATTGTGATACCCTTCGCCCATGGTGAGGATGGCAGAGATGAGGTGGTCGCGAGGAGAGTGTTTGTCATCATAGGGCGTGCCACCAAAATAGTGCGCAATAGAATTGATGCAAAACGTGCACTGTCATGGTCGTCAGAGCAATGACGAATGCGTGTAGCGAATGACATACGTGATGGCAAGCAGTCATGCGGAGTGCCCCAACGAAGAAAAACCCACCTCGCCAATCACCGTAGAGCAAGCCGGGGATGGACATTGGAAGGATATAACCAACAATGGTCAAAATGACAAAATACCAGCGATGCTGCCACTGCACGAGCAGATCATTTTTCAGATCGGATACATCCACTGGTCCTGGCCGGAGGTCGGTATCGAATATAACCCACCCGATGTGGGTCCATACTAAGCCTCTCTCTGAATTGTAGGGATCGAGGTCGGTGTCGGTGTGTCGATGATGAGAACGATGGCGACGGGCCCACCAATAACAAGACCCTTGAACTGCACTTGCACCAGCGAGCATGAGGAATACCTGAAGTGGGTAAGAAGCGACGTAGGATCTGTGGGACCAAAGACGATGATAGCCTGTTCAAGGAAATGTTTGTATGAACGTCGGCCTGGTGGTCTCCCGTAGCTCACCAGCGGTGATACCTTTGGCGGCGGGGTTACTACTAATGAGTAGGCGAGATTGTTTGGTAGAACTTACCGAACATGGAGAAGATGTAATACACAGCGGTCCAAATAGCCGTGTTCGTGAGGATTGGCACTCGAAATAAACCATAAAGGGACAGGGCAGGGGTAAACACCAGGACGGCGAGATTGAACCACCTTATACCAGTGATGGAGGGGAAGTCCTTTGTGAAGTAGCCGATGGCACGAATGCCAACCATGATTTAGCTAGAACTGACCAGCAGGACAGCAGGTAAAGTCGTCCGGCCAGGTTACGTTGGCGGTCTGAGGTCACGTCGGGGAATGTAGGTATGCATGGAAGTTTATATATCCTCCCGGTGGGATAACCTGTTTTTGTCGGAAACTCAGAAACATGGCGAGTATTGTAATGCCTAAATAGGATATCTTCATTATGTAATACAGATATCCTATTTAGGCATCACAATGCTTCGGGCTCAGGCTGATCGAGATGACCCAAATAGCACCGGTTTCAAAGGCTATTGCGGTTGCAATTGCTCGGGGAGTCTCGGCCGGTTTACTCTTGCTACATGACAACAACGTCTGTCAAGCTTCAGGCTAAGGACAAGTAAGCGTGCCTGCCACGCGTCCTCCAGGAAGACCGTCCTTGTCGCGATCGGCACGGGTTGCGCGGTTATGGCGCGCAACGTGGACTTGGAAGCGGGCGGCGGCCCAGGCCCCACGTCTGTGAACTTGGTCAGACAGATGCGATCGAGTGGAAATCCAGTGGGGTGGGGAGTACCGACGTGGGGAAGGTGAGGTGGGACAGGAGGAGAACAACAAGGAGCGTGATCAGCCGGTCGCCGAAATCACGAAATGTTTCCAAATCAGCGTCGCGGCAATCGTCAGCGACTCGAACGGTCCTCCGTCGTGGCGTCCCGTCACGACTGCTCGCGAAAACCTTGATCTCCGAAGCATGATCCGGATCCGTCCCCCGTTGCTATCACACACTTTACATTAAAAATAGTTTTTCTGCACGAATGATGGCATGGACTCGCCGTTATTCCATTAACACTAGTAGGGTAATTGGAGGCCATGGTGTCACTACTGGCGTGAAAAAGCCGGTTTCAGCGAGATCTGAGTAATGTAAGTATGTATCCATGGTAAGTATTGCTGGTGATGAGTGGACAGGCGAGTGATCGAGTAATGGGAACCACCTATCGTCGATACGCAGCGTCGAAAATTAAATCATGACATAGGAAAGTTCGGTCAAATGACCAAGAGAATGCGATTAGACCCGAGATCGGACTCGGACGACTATGTACATACATATGGCGTGTATAAACAAATGTAAATACCACGTCCAAGGATGCTGGCCACTGGCACGGGCTACTATAGCTGAGGGGAATCAACCGTTTGGCAACTTAAGATAGTTGGATCTGGTGAGCCTCCAGTCAAGCTTGATGTAATTGGATGCAGCCAACGCCGTGCCCGGTGGCGTCGTAACCTCCGATTTCCATGAGCATAGAATACTGGCTCCCTCGCAAAATGTGTCTTGTCGCCCATAGGAGGAGGTACGTTGCTTGGATTTGTTTTCCCGTTGCTGTTTGGCGTTTACATAGTGGTTTCCTGTTGTCCCCCGTCCGCCTGCGCTAGTTGTCCGTCGACTTCCTAGGCTCGTATTAAGTCGCTACTGGTCTGTTTCCCGTCGCCATAATCTGTCTGAGGCACGTCACCACCATGGCTCGTGTCTGCCTATCTTCTTGCGCGCTCTGGATCCACCTTGCCTGGCTTGGCTAAACTCTGGTTAGGACCGGCCCTTCACTAAGTAGTACTCAACCGTTTAGGGGTATCTTGGTCTCCGCCATCTCGCTTTGGTGGGTGTGCCCACTCTCATTGTTCCATTGACCCGCTTAACCTGCACCTATCAGTCGTAGCACGATTTTTGTTGACCTCCCATTCCCCTTTCGTTTCTCCCGCGGTCTTTTAATTTCCGTTACTTGCTCGTATAGTGTGTCTTCCTGCCTCCTCAAGCTTTAGCGGCCCTTACTGCCTGAATTTCAGAGCACAAGCGAGTTTCCCTCTTGGCATTTCACTCAACGATGATTGTACCTGCCTCTGCTGTATTCATTATGAATCGCTCTCACGGTAGCGTCAGCAGCGACTGCCGCTAACTCCCCAAATCTTACCTTGCTCCCTAATGCTGTGGTAGTATGGTACGCTCTTTGCCACTGCCCATGGAAGTACATTACTGACAGCCTCAGTATATCAATCATCTGGAATACAATGTTGTTGGTGAAAACTACAATCAATAGCACACTAATACCTCCCCTCTCGTGGGTTTCAATCCCACGAACACGACACAACCATTCATAAAAGTCTTTGATCCCTCCTTTCTCAACGTAACGGGACCAAATGCAACCATTCTGCTTGTTGCCTCGCACCCAGGTACCCAGGCTTTGCCGTTGCTGATGAAGCAGATCTACGTGCCTGAGCTGAACATTGATTTCTTCGCCAGCAACGCTGGTGGTCCTTTTTTTTTTTTTTTATATTCCGTGTTTATTGTCCAGCGGGCGTTTGCCCATGTCAGACATTACATGCGTGTGATAATAATGCTACTAGTTGGGATTTATGTGGCATTGAGGGCTTTAACGTGTGATATCAGCTCGGAAAGACGAGCGGGGCCTGCGTAGGGCCAGTAGTGGATTGACGAAATCCTGAACGCGGTGGGGGCATCGGGTGGAGACTGTGTCCGTACGGGTTAGTCGCTTTTTGGGGGGGACAGGTCCCCGAATGTCTGTAGAAAGCGCCCTGTGTCGTGGATGAACTTTAGGGTGTGGGGTATCCCTTTTTGGTCGTTGAGGAGCCATTTGATCTGTTTCGATCTCCCTCTGGTGGTGTAGCGGAGTCGTTCGCGGCGCGTGGAGTAGTGTGGGCAATGCAATAACAGGTGCGCGACCGTCTCGTCCCATTCCGGGCAGTGTGGGCAGGATGGGGACTCCGTCTTTCTAATTCTGTGTAAGTGGCGATTGAGTGGGACATGGTTGGTCCGTAGCTGGAAGAGTGCCGCGGCATGGCGGCGAGGGAGTTTCCCCGTTAGCTTGAGGAAGCGGTCCGATGGTAGGGTATCGTCGATTGCTCGGAGGAAGCGTGCCCTTGGGGATCTGCCGAAGATGGCGTGGTTGGTGACTTTTAGTTTAGAGCGGATAGCTCTTTTCGCCGCTGCTCTGCTTCGTGGGAGGATGCGAATGTGGTTCCTCGAGTCCCTGAGTTGTGTGGGTAGCAAAGCCGCCTCGCTATTCGTTCCCCTTGCCGCAAGTTTGGCCGCTTCATCTGCCTCCTCGTTGCCTGGAATGCCATAGTGGCCAGGCGTCCATCGAACATGTAGGGACGAGACTTCGTGGATGTTGAGGGTTTTCCGTAAGTTGTCGTGGAAGATGTCCATTAAGTAATGGCCCGGCCCCGACGTGAAGAGTTTCGTGGCTTGGATTGCCGCCTTGTTGTCCACCCCTAGCGAGACCGTGTATACTGCGCCCTGGTGTCTTCTGAGTAGCTCCACTGCCAAGATCATGCCCACTATTTCTCCTTCGTAGACCGTATGGTCCTTCTCCGATCCCAGCTCGAACCTCAACTCGTCAATCTTCACTCCTCCTCTTCTCAAAACCGCCGCTCCCCCAACCCTACCCTCGTATCCAGATCCGTCCGAGTACAAGCATACGTCGTGTGTCGTTTCTGCTTCAATGTCTTGCAACAGCGCCTCGTCTTTGTCCTCCGCAATGATCACTGTCGTGTCCGGCGCCCACTTCGTGTCATGGCGCACTGGTTCTATGGTCTCGAAAGTTCGTGGGTCGAGGCCGAAGGCATTGGTGAGTCTGTGTAGTGGGGACTTGTGACGTTTCCTGTAACGGAATGTGGTTTTAACATGATCGTGGAGCGGGTGCTGGGGTGGCATGGTCGCGAGGCGGAGTGCCGCATTGCTGCAAAGTCTGCGGATGAGTAGGGGAATGGGAGTGAGGTTGGCGTGTGCAAATAGAGCATCTGACGCGGTTGTCCGCATTCCTCCCAGTACGTGTAGTGCCGCCACTCGTTGAATCGATTCCATCTTCCTTGCAAATCCTCTCGCTCCCCATCCTCCATCCTTCCTTCCCCTTCCCTTCTCCAGCATACCCGATCCCCACACATCCACTCCGTACATCATTTTCGGCACCACTACCCCTTCATACAGCTTTTTTACCATTCCTGACTTTATTCCTTTTGTTGTTTTTGTTATTCGTTTGCTTGCTAGTACGTACGTTGTTCCTTTTGATATAGCGAAAGCGGCGTGTTGTTTGAATCGTAGCTCGTGGTCGATGATGACGCCCAGAAATTTGTAACTACTTGACGGTTTGATGCGGTGTCCTCCGATGGTGATGGAGGGGCGGGAGACCGGGATTGACTTGCCCTTGCGTTGAGGGTCCGGTTCCCGCAGCCGCGAGACGCAAAGGAGTGCCGTCTTGTCCAGCTCGAAGTCTGCGAAGTGATCTTCTCCCCATACCAATGCCCCTTTTGGCCCTTCCATGATTTCCCTCAGCTTCTCGTTCGCCTCCTCGAATGAGTTCCCTCTCGCGACAAAGGCAGTGTCATCGATGAATCCTAACCCGACCCTATCCTTCGATCCTTCAGCCAGTCCTATGAGGTCGGCGTTGTAGAATAGGAAGGCTATGGGTGAAAGCGGGCAGCCTTGATCAAGCCCGATTGGTATCTGAAACGGAAGGGATGTGAAGTCATCAAAAATGAGTGAGGTTAGTCGCCCTTGGAGGCGTCTCTGGTACCAGTCTGTATACTCCCTCGGAATGCCGCGTTTACGCATGTTGTGTATGAGGCGTTCGACGACTACGCTGGGGAATGCAGCTTTAATATCTAAAAAGAGCATTGAGACGAAGTGGTCAGTTTTGCGTGCCCAAGCATCGCTTGTGAATTTGGTGAGTAGGTGGAGGGAGTCAGTGGTTGACCGGCCAGGGCGGCCGCCAAAGTGGGTAGACGGCAGAAGATTGTGGTTCTCTGCTAGGTAAACAATGTCGTCTGCGATGCATGACGATAGAATCTTTGCCATGGTATCTAAAAGGGCGATCGGGCGATACGCCTTGGGCAAAGAATAGTCGGGACGACCCGGTTTACGTAAGACCACCGTGGACGAGTGTTTCCACTCCTCGGGGTAAAAGTCAAAATCAAAAGTGGCTCGAAAGATGGGGCCAAGGTGGGGAACAAGGATGTCAGCGTTTTTGATAAAGACCACATTACAGACCCCGTTAGGGCCAGGTGCCTTATATGGCGACAACCGCTTGATTGCGCGGTGTATCTGGTCGTCTGTGATATTTGTGAAATGACAAACTGGCTCTGGGTATTCCTCGTCCCCGAGGTTGGGTATGTTGTCGGGTCTTGGCTTGAAGAACGCCCTGTACAGGTGACCGCTCTTTTCCTGGTTGGTTTGCTCGTCTGGGGTGGGTTGGTCCACCGTGCCCCTCAAGTTTGGGATTCTTGATACGAATCGGTCAGATGGTTCCTCTACGAGGTACTTGTGTGCCTGCCAAATGTTAGTAACGTCAACCTCCTCCAGGTAATCTTCCCAGTGCGCTTTTTTGGCTTCGTCTATCTGTCGGGCGTAGTTAGAGCGTGCCGTTTTTAATTCACCATGGATTGGGTCGTCACGGATGTGACGACGTGCCTTTGCGCGGTAGGATAGGCGCTTGACCTCTTTGTTTGTATCGTCCAGCTCCTTGGACCACCACCGTTTGGTGTATGGTGATGGCTTGGTGAGAGGGACGTGCTCCTCGATGGTGCGTTGGATGGTGGAGTTGAGGGCTATGAGGCGGTTTTGGGCGTCCTCAGCGGAGGTGATGGGCAGGATGTTGTTTGCAGTCTGAAGGTTGCTGGCTAGGGACTTCTCGAACTTTTCCCAGTCAGTTGATCTGAAGTTGCGCTTGGGTGGTGCGTTAGCAGATTCGGGCGTTAATAGGAACTCGGAGATAATGGGGAAATGGTCTGTATGGACCGGGGTGAGCTCCTCATCTACCGTGCACTTCGTCACCGTGTTCAGCAAGTGTGATGAACAAAACACGTTGTCCGGTCGCGTCAGGTTGCCTGTGGAAGAGGATTTGAGGGTGGGGATGCCTTGGGGGAGCGCCATGCTGAGGTCATATGTAGCGATGATGTCGAGGAGAGGCTGGGAGGAGCGGATGTTAGATGCGGTGAAAAGGTGATGGTTTGCTGGGCTGTCCCAGAGTGGGTGATGTCTGTTGAAGTCACCGAGTAGGACGATGCCACCCGTCGGGCTGTTACCTTCCTGCTGCTGTCGAGAGAAATGTTGGTTAATGAGGGTTAGGGTGTCTGAGTGTGTACCGTCATTATACACGTTGTATATTCGGACGTTTCCGAAGGTACCTCGGATCTCGATCGCAGTCACATCTGGGGAGTCAACGGGGATAGCAGACCAATGGTCCTTGGAGATGGACTTATTAACGAGGATGACCGAGCGGGTGCGCGCAGCGTTGGCGTTGTTGTGGGTGGTGGGGTATACGGCGTTCCATCTGGGCGAAGAGGTGGTGAGATTGACAGGGTTGATGACTGGTTCTTGGATAGCCGCTATGTCGTACTTGGCTGGGTCGAGGTTGCGTAGGAAGTGTTGTTGGGCCATGTAGGCCTTATTCATATTTTGTTGCCATATCCGTAGGTTACGACGCTTCGGGGGGTTGTTGTTGGTTGATGGATTTACGCTCATTACCATCCGGAGGAGGAGTCCTCGAGGGCAAGTGGGCCGGGGGTGAAGAAGGGTTGATCGTCATTGTCGCCGTGGTCTAGGGATGGGGAAGGGGTATGGCGGTTTGTCGGCACCAGGAATTTGATAATGGACCCTTGAGAACCGGCAGCTGGTGCGGGTGCGGGCGCGGAGTGCATATCTTTTCGGCGGGAAGGGGCATTGGGGGCAGTGGGGGCAGCGCTGGCCTTCTTAGAGATCCCCTGGAGTCTCTGTCTTTCGGCGTCCCTCATTTGGATGTCCGCCTCAGAGAGGTCGGCTCGTCGTCGCGGCTCAGTTGGAGGGGGTTGGGCGAGGGTGTTCTTGGGGTGGGGATTAACCTCGCCTTTTTCGACAGTGGTGCTGAGGGTTGTCCACGTCAGGGGGTCGTCTGGGAGGGGGAAGTACTTGAAATCAGCCTCCTTATCGCGAGCAGTAAGCCTCTCCTTTGCCCGGTTGAAGGATTCGCAATCCCTGTCCCATGAGGCATGGCCCTTCTCTTTGCAGTTAACGCAGAATCGCTGGCTGGGGTCAGTAACTTTGCAGTCCCTTGTAGGGTGGTCATGACCGCCACAAGTGCCGCAAACCTCTGTTTCCGACGGACAGTCCTTGGCGAAATGTCCTCCTAGTTTCTGACACTTGTAGCATCTGGTGGGTTCAGACTGCATCCGATGCGCCATGACCTTTTTACCTTCAACATTAAGGCCATTGCGAATAGCTAGGTTAGCGGCGTCAGCGGTAGAGAAGGAGACGATTGCATGGGCCACTTTTTGTCCGCGTTTACGGAGGTCTGGTCGTTTGACCCATGCAACTTTGCGTATGGTCCCAGGAGGGAGGCCAGAGCTGCGCTCCACCAAGCTGCACGCTACCTTGGAGTCAGTATCAAAAGAAACAGGGATGAATTCAACCAAGGTGCGGAATGTGGACTCCAGTATAGTGAAGCCAGCGCCAAAGTTGGCAAGGAAGTTGGCCTTGTTGTTGTCCTGCTTCAACCAGTCTGCGCAGTCTTTCCTGTTAAGCTCGAAGATCAGAATCTCGTTTCGGAAGCGTCGGACGCTGAGGCAGAGGATGTCCTGGGAAGGACCATTATCGGCCATCTCAGCAGTTCTCTCTAGCGCCAGGTTAGCTTTGAGTACGAGCACCCTCTCCGCGAGGGTAAAGGTTTCTTTGTTCTCGCATTTGATGACCACTTGGCAGAGCTTTGCCTCGCTCTTTGCCAAAATCTCCTCCTGATGTCTGCTAATGCCTACCCTCGCGGCGGCTGCGTAGGTCGGAGCGCCGTTCGATGGGGTCTGATTGAGTACTAGGGAGTGGATTGAGTCGTCGACCTTGTTGGAGTACTTCTTGAACTCATTCGTCGACTGGTCGATCTTGGCGATGGCTTCTTCGCAGAGGTGGGTGAGGGTAGACAGTTGGAGCGCCTGACTCTCGGCAGCTTTCTCGATACGGTGGATGCGATCATCGTGGAAGGGTGCCGGGGGTCCGTGGGACTGTTGTTCATCCATGTTTTTCAAGACTGTAGCGAGCGCGGACAGTACTTCCGCCATTAGGGGGGTGACTCCGGGCGCACGGAAAGCTAAATCAAAGAGGGCGTTAGCAAGGCAGGGGAGTGTTGGGGTACCTTCATCCAACTCCAGTCCCCATTCGGTCAGTGCGCGGATCGCGTCACTAGGGGAGAGCAGCTTCGGTTTCCCTATTGCTTCCATCTCGCTTTTCTTGATGCTGCTGAATAGGTATGATCTCTTGCCGGCGCGGGACGGCTTCGTGCGAGGCACCGAGACTGGTCTTCCCACCGGCGTGGGAGCCCGTGAAGCGGACATGGCGGACCAGGTTTGAGACTTGAGAGGTGAGGGGTCGTCGACGGGGGGTTCCGTGTGTTAGGAGGGGTGAAACGGGAGCCAGAAGGGGCTGAGAGGGCGATGTCTTGCGGTATTGCTTCTTCTTCACCGAAATTTTTTCGGGGTCCGGGTGGGGGTGCCACGTGGTACAAAGGAAAGAAGCTTCGCTGGTGGTCCTTTTGGATATAGTGGCTGGTATAATAATAGCGTCGTCCCAATGTGCAATCTGATGGAAGTCAACAACGCGCTTTCCGCTACCTCGGATGGGGTCAACATACAGGACCGTGGGCAGGGTCTACAATAGACACCAAGGTCGAGGAAATCTTCTCTTTGTGACGTCGGGACGGGCTCTCGTACTTCCTTCGGTTGTACTCCCAGCCTCCTGGGTAACTTTTATGGAAGGCAGTTCAACTCACTCGATGATGTCAAGATACTTCCTGGTACTGATATCGTGCTTTTCATCGACCCATCGTAGGTTCTGAGCTGTGAGATGAACAAAAGCTGACAATTTCAATACGGATACAGCTGGCCGAATGGATTCCGTCCTGAACCGATATTACCTTTGCAATATCGCTTCGATCCGTCGACTGGTCAAGTCCAAGTTGTCGCGGACCAATTCGTAAATCCGAACGGGATTGCCTTTCACCACGGAAAAGCTGCATTTGTGTAAGCAGAATGCGCTATCTCGATATAGTCTTCTATAAAGATTGACAATCTAGTCACCAGATCCGACACGGGTTCTGCCAGTGGCCTTTTGGGAACCAATCAGACACTTCCCACTACAATGTAGGTTGCTTTGAAGTGTTGGATTCATTGTTCTGAGCTCTGCTTTACACTGTACTGTACCAACTACCAGTATGATGTCGATCCGAAGATTCGGTCGTTCGTAAACCTTTGTGTCTTTGCCTATAGGGATCTGGAATATCAGACGGCATTCAACTTAACACACATGGCAACGTGTATTCAGGGTGTGGGAAAGGGGTACATGTATGGAACTTCTCGGGCGCTCTCACCAGGAAATTCATTACTGACCCCCAAGCTGATCTTCACAAATTCTAGTCTCCTTATTTTCAATGATCAGAAGATATATCTGGCGAACACCACAGTTCGGGGTGTCGATTTGAGTGCACACTAATTTGAGATCGGACACACCCCCAGCTTCTATTGTGACTACTAAACGGATGCGGCCGTCCGTAGTGTGTGGAGGTGCGTGACGCCGAGGTGCCGCCTCCAGTCCTCTCGCGCCTCACGCTCATCCGATTTGCACGTCCGAAGGTACCGCATTCCGAGCCGGGAAATCTCAAAACGTATACACTACAAGGAAGTATTACTTTTACCCCCTATCGCTTATGTGGGAGTCGACTGTATCTCCGTGCAGATTGACACGACAGGGAAATCCCGACTCGCTTTGTGGTCATCCCCTGTTGTGCCTGCACCATGCAGGCCGGAGTGCTTTGGAAGCTCAATCACAGAATCACCGTCGTTGAAAACATGAAACGACAAGACAACGAAACTAATATGTATGATGTCGAGAGTGTCTCAGGTTGACAAGTGACGGTGAACGGGACGAGACTGATAGGTTCTGTGTCAGTTTGGCTTGACGTTGTTTCAATCGAGGTCGACGTCACTAGATATCTTCTTCGACCAGCATTGGTGGCTGAGCAGATTCCCTTTCGTCTATAATGGCCACTGCGAAAAAATAAACTGGTTCGAGTGTTTGACGTCAAGCTACCGAGAAGAACAGGTGACGTAGCTTCCTTGTATAACTGTATTTTGACGGCCGTCATATGCGTTTCCCTCTATTTTGTCCTATCAGACAGGGGATCTTGCAAGCAAGATAATTATGACGGACACGTTTTAAGTCTTTTCGCGGAGGTTGCAATCTCTGATTGTGTCTTAGGCGAGGCATGAACCAACGGGCAACACGGGCGACCACCTGCTGCATGTCAGTAATGTAAAGACGGAATAGATTTAGGCGAGGTACATGCCCACTATCAAGATCCGTTGATCACAACGGAGGTAACATGACACTGTCAGGCCGTATCTAACACCATGTCAACCAGCTCTGACTAGTCTATCGTACACACGACTGTCGGATACGTTCGAACTATCATTTATGTTTCAGACTTATCCGACCTCTACTAAAACCGTGAGCCCGCGCGAGGCTTTCAGTGCCAAGCTCACCATCTATTCACTCTCGCTATGCACTTGAATTGCGCTCTCGTCTCCAGTTTCTTGTAGTATAGTATAGGGGTATCCTCCATGATGGTGCAAGGGGCTTATTCATCAAACGGGCCATCCGTCTTCACCTGCTGTCGTCATTCCACTGTGGTACACCCAATCTCTCGGACCCTCGTAACCGTATCCCCAGCCTTGGAAAGTTGTTTGCTGATCCCGCTGTCGTCTCTTCGTGTTGTTATCTACTCACACTGTAAGTTTTTCCTGTCTCCTTAGGCTTCGGTGCCCCTAATCCAAGACCGAAAGCGAGTTCCCTCCTCAGCCTTTCAACCCAGTGATGGTCGTATCTGTCCCTACTGTGTTGACAATTGCTATTGCGGTAGCGTCAACAACGACAGCCGCCAACTCCTCAAATCTCACCCTACCCTCTGGCGCTGTTGTACGTTCTCCATCAATGTCCATGAGAGTGAATTGTTAACAGGTCCAGTATATTAACCCACTTGGATATAATGTTGTGGGTGCAAACTACACCCAATGGCGTACGAACAACTCTCTCGTTGGTTTCAATCCTACGAACACGACCCCACCATTTATACAAGTCTTTGATCCCTCCTTCCTCAACGTAACAGGAGCAAATGCGACCATTCGGCTTGTCGCATCGCACCCAGGCTTTTCCGTTGCTCACGAAGCACCGATCTATGTGCCAGACCTTAACATCGTTTACTTCTCTAGCAATGATGGTGGTCCCCTTGGATATAGTAGCTGGTACAATAATAGCGTCGTCTCGATGCTCAACATGACAGCAGTCGACAACGCACTTGCTTCTGCCTCGGGCGGAGTCGACGTACAGATTAAAACCGTGAGCGGCACTTACAATTCGTATTGAGACCGGATCGCTGACAGTTATCCAGTTAAACCTCTCTGACACCGTACAGATGGTCAATGGAGGCACCGGCCCATACAAGGGAAATCTTCTCTTTGTGACGTCGGGACGGGCCCTCCTACCTCCTTCTGTTGTACTCGTGAACCCCGACCCGCCATTCAACACTACCGTCCTGCTGGATAACTTTTATGGAAGGCAGTTCAACTCACTCAACGATATCAAAATTCTTCCTGGTACTGATATCGTGTTTTTCACCGACCCCACGTACATTTTCTATTGAGCTGAGATAACAAAGTTTTACTGAATCAAAACAGATACGGCTGGCTGCTTGGATTCCGTCCCGAACCGATGTTGCCTTCGCAGGTCTATCGCTTTAATCCATCGACTGGTCAAGTTCAAGTCGTCGCGGACCAATTCGTAAACCCAAACGGGATTGCCTTTACTCCAGACGGCAAAACTGCTTTCGTGTAAGTTGCAAATTGGTCTCTCAACTTGGGCTGCTGCGAGGGCTTACGAATGAATCATCAGAACCGACACGGGTGCAGCCGGTGGCTTGAAGTTGGGATTCAATCAGACGCGTCCCGCTACAATGTAGGTCCCCTTGAAGTGTTGGATTCGTTCTTCTTGGCCATGTTTACGCGCTGTCACAGCTATCAGTATGACATTGATCCAGTGACGCAATCGTTCGCGAACCGTCGGGTTTTTGCCTATAGCGACTCTGGTATCCCAGACGGCATCCAACTTGACACCAACAAAAACGTGTATTCGGCATGCGGGGACGGAATACACGTATGGAACTCTGGGGGCACGCTGATTGGAAAATTCTTCATCAACAGCACGACCCACGAGCTGATCTTTACGAATTCCGGGCTCCTCATTTTAGACGAAGAAAGGATATATCTGGCCAATGTCAAGGCCCAGGGTATCGACTTGAGTGCGCACTAGTTGAATCTCGGACACGCTGCTAACCTCGAATGCGCACGGTCTTCTTGTTCTTTTGCTGTAAACAAGGTCGGAAGTTTTGCGTTCTTTTGTTCGCAGATTCAAACTCTGAACAGGTGTATGTTATAGGATTTCGCTTAAGTAATAAAATGCGGGCTGGCAGGAAAGGCAGTATAGATCTAAAGTACGGCCCTCACTGTTTGTCCATCAGCTACTTCACAATAAGGCTGCATAGTCGAAGCTTACAGGATGGTCGTAGGATATGCCAAAACCATGTATAGTGAGTGCGGACACTGCTTCGTAGTACTTTCCTTTGACTGTGTCTGTATCTTCGATGAGGTAGTTCTCTGTGAGAAAAAGCTCGGCGGCTTCCTCGCCGATGTGGTCGGACATCTCGCCCTCATAATCTTCGCATCGTGCTTGGATATCGACGAGGTGGGCGACGGCTGCTCTCTTCATCAGCAAAGCGTCTCGATAATTCTTCTCGACGAGCTTTTTGTCGTAGGGTGGCAGTTGCGGGACAACCTACGATCACATAAGTAGAAACATCAAGTTACGTCCAATAGGACATACCAGGTACTTGCTAGCTTCTATCAATGCATCATGGATAGAAGGAAAATATGCTAGGGTGCCCTCAGACCTAGGTGTCCCTGAACTCTTGAACGTCGAAGAGCCCGCCGGAAGCGAACTTGAAGTCTGAGAAGAGAATGTGGAATGATGAGTGCCCAGGGCCCAATTTCCCGCAATTATTTCTCTCTTGCAAGGTAGAGGCTCATTGGGAGGAAATTTCATGATGGATTTGTGAGATCCTATTGTGTGGGCCGTTGACAATATCGTGCACAGCTCGTCAGTATGACGTATAGGTGGAGGCAGTGCGTTCGTCTGATCGCTTGCACGTGACCGCGTCCGAGTTTTATCGATGATCGAGCACATAATCCCCTTTAGGAAACTGTTGTTCGTCGTTCCAATGGCCCCTGTTCCAGAATCTCTCCGAGTGGGTCTTATGAATCGTTCGACCCAATTCGCCCCAGATCGGCCGTGGATTCCATTGTTCGGTCTGTGGGAATGCTATTTGACCCCTTTGGTAAACAACGTCTGAAACTTCACTTTTTGCCTGTTTGAGAATATGTAATCCTGGTTTGTTCGCAATATGTCGCATGTCATGAGGCAGACGCTGGCCCAGTGAAGACGCTCATTTCCGAGTCATGCGGGATGTCAATCGTGACGCATGCCGCCCGGGATAATGAGCACTCAGCGCATGATAGCCTTCGCGGAGGCTATCTAATCACTATTGGCAACCTGGGAACGTCGTGGCGCCCAGATGGGGTAGGTCCAGCTTCCTTCCCTCACGGTGCGACACACGTCTTAAATTGGGCAAGCGAAAACCACCTACGCTGCTCGAGAGGGTGGGTCTGTTTCCACCTTTGCACCGACTCGACCACGACAGCGTTTCAGCAAGCAGGTTCCGTTCTCAACACTATACCCGGCCATGATCGCGTTCACCTTTGCTCTGTTAGCAACCACTATCTCAGTAGCGTCGAAGACGAGCGCGGCTGACACCCCGGATCTCACCCTGCCCCCTGGTGCTGTGGTACGTTTTTCAACGAGGTTCGCGTGGGCTGACCATTGACAAAAAAACAGTACGTCGACCCGCTCAAATACAATAGGGTAGTTCAGAATTGAAAACGGCCCCGGTTTTGGGGCCGTTTTGATGTCGTTTTGGTTTTTGGTTTTGGGTCCAAACCAGCGTGTCGTTTTCGCTGATCGCTTTCGGCATGCCCGGCACAACAGTCTGAGTTTGAATTTCTCCGTGCATACTCGCGGTGCGTGCTCGTACGTGTGTCCTCATTCTTGTCCTTCCAGCCTGTCGAAGGCTTCGCTGTGTACCTACGGACATGGCCAAGAAACCCCCGAGCACCCAAGTGTCAACTCCGAAGTCCACCGGGAAGAAACTAGCTCGAACTGCTCCTCACTCAGCCTCCAAGGACAAGGAGAATCCGAGTGACACGAAAAAAGCTCAAATCGCAGTACAGTAAGTTCCTTGGTCAAGAATGTGTCTTCCAGCTTATTTTCGTGTAGTTGGTCGAAGCCCGAGAATTATTCTCTCACTGATACCCTGCTAACACTCATTGAGGACTCAGTGACATGGAAAGTTGCTCTCGGCTTTGACAAAGGTGCTGGTTCTGGTCCGACCTCGACCGGAAAGGGCAAAAGTCTGATCCAGCACTGTTCGGACATTGCTGAGGCCTTTTTTCTTCTCGACAAAGCCTTCGAGAACAAGTATACCAAGGATGACCTTCCTGTTCTTCGAAATGTAATCAAAAATCGCATTAATAGGTGAATAAATTTTCTGTGGACTGTACTACAACTTGCTAATTCTCTACTAGCCTCAAGACATCCTTCTCGGAGCACCGTGGTGAACTCGGTGAAACTGGACATGGTCTTGTGACTGCAGATCGTGCCAATGAGCTTCAAGCTGGCAGTCATGCTGCCAATGCATGGGGTAGTACTCTTTGATTATATACCCTTATTGTCTTGAGTTTTGACTGATGGATCTTTAGAACTCATTGAGGAAAAATTTCCTTGGTACATTCGCATGAATGAGCTGATTGGTGGAAGTCCTGTTTCGAGTCGAAAGGCTGTCTCCAACAGTCAGTCAAGTCTTGATTTGTCTGTTCTTGGTGTCGATGAGGAGAATTCTGATGAAGTAAGTGATTAGTAGTCTTTTGGATAAGTTTAACTTGTTTTTTATAGGAAACCTTTATTCGTTGGTCACCAACTCCCCCGTTGGATGATGTACCTCAGAGTACTGGACCTTTGTCACCATGTGGTAACCTGCATGATGATGAAGGTGATGGTGAGGATGCCTTGTCCTTACCTGTACTCAAGGGTGTTGTTTCTACCAAGCGGGTTAGTACATCTTCATCTTCTATGCAGCCTAGCAAGAAGAGGAAGACTACTACTCAGGATTCAATTTGGCAGATGGCTGATGCTGAGCGTGAGGCACGCCTTGCTATGCATTCAGTCACTGCCAAAGAGAAGACTGCCCGGGAGGAGATCAAACGTAAGTCATCCTATGAGACAGCCACAACTATTGAGAAGATGTGGATCGAGGCTCAAGAGAAGCAGGCTGCAGCAGATCGGGCTCACCAGCTATTGATGATGGAAAGGCAAATTGAGCTAGCTAAAATTCAGGCTGGTCTTTCTTCCAAAAATATTCCTATTGATCCTAGACTTGGATAGCTTCTTTTTCTTTCATTTAACCTTTAACCTCTCTGGCTATTCAACATCCAGACCATACAAAGACCTGAATAGTGCCAACTTCAACTCCTCCCTTCTAATCCTTCCTTTCAGCAATGTCACATTCCTTCCCTCTTCCCTTTCTCTCTCTTCATCCTGAGCATTCTGTTCTCTGATTGCCATTAGCTCTGTGTAGCGTTGTTGTTCCTCAGCCATGATTTCTAATCCCTTTTGAAAGAATTGATCTCTGGAAGTATTGGCTCCTTTTTGATGTCCCAGTATGAATGACTGCAAGTGAATGCAAGAGATGATCCAAAGCGAGGCATACTGGATGTGGTCTTCACTATCAAGACGTACACGGAGTCCACGTAAGGATTGCCAAGTTCCCTTGAGATATCCAATAGCATGCTCAGAACGGATTCGAATCTTGGAGACGTGATAGTTGTATGTTGTATTTTCAGGAGTCTCCTTTTCAGGCCTTAAAATAGATAAATATCTGTCAAAGGGAACATAAAAAACTCACTTTTTATATGGTGATTGGCACCAATCATGAAGTGGATATGCCACATCAGCAAAGATCCACTCATCTGGAGTCAATAAAACTTCATGCTCTTGGAAGACACGAGTTTCCATGAAAGCTGTGGAGTCATGCTGACTGCCAGGAAGACCAACTGAGTAGTCCACGATGCAAAGATCAGGGGTGGATACAATCTAAAAATAATAACAATAATTAAATCTTGAAAATAAATAATAATAAACATACCTGAACATTTAGAGAGTAATTTGATTTACGATCATACCAAGCATTGCCAAAGTAACCAGGACGAGAGTAGAGAGGAATCAAGGTTCCATCCACCATTACCCACCCATTTCGCCAAGCTGGACATGAGTTATCCTCAACCCACTGCTTGGCTTCCTCTTTCTCTACTGCAGTTGGCCAGTGAAGTGCAGCTCTTCGGAATGAAGGACGGCAAATCGCAGTCATAACACGATTTGTTACATCCCTGACAGTTCCATACCCAATTCCAGCCCACAGTGCAACCATGGTTGTGCTAATCGCATTACCATAGTGCCCAAAGCGGTAGAGTGCAATGGCCAACTGCTGCTCCAGTGACATCTGCGAGTGATTAGACTTATTCTGGAATATGGAATCACCTTTGAGTGCAGCCAAAAGTAAATCAAAGCACTGTGGAGTCATCCAAACATGTGCCCGAAATATATCTGCATCTGCAAAAAGGAAAAGTAGCAGTTGCACATGCCATAATTACATTGTTGCTGTCGTCACCTGTAGTCAGTAGTGCCTATTTACATACGGACCATTGCCGATATCAGCTACCATAGCCTCCTGCCATTGCGCCAACGTGTACATAGTCTACTCGAAAGTTGAATTGATCAATGTCGACTACCATTAATGAGTGTCCACAACCAATACATTCAAAACACGTGCACTCTGTACTGTTCAAATGTACGCATATTAATATATCTATTCAAAAAGAAGGTATCCGCGACACTCATACTGTTCCCATGACGCCAGCGAGTGTTGAGAATGCCACTTGGAAACCGGGGGACCAGGTGACAGTAGGGAATAACATAGGTGTACCCGTACCGGTACCCGGCGAAAACCCATACCCAGCGAAAACCTCAGGCTGTACCCGCACCTGTCACGGGTTTACTTGTGGGTGCTGGCACAACGTCGTCGTGTGGTGTTGTCGTCATGCACTGGTGATGGTGCAGCCATAGTGCCAGCGTCGAACCCGCCAGAGCGTCAACTTGAGGGGGAGAAAGGAAAAAAAAAAAAAGAGCTGTGACGACGTACCTACCGGCGACCAAACGGGCACAGCGGGACCATCTAGCCACCACAAGGACACTAGGGACGATCCAAACGAGCTGCAGAACGCGTCAGAACGCGAACACGAACGCTGAGAGACAAGGGAGCAGGAGGACATACCTGGAGAAGCTCGAAATGAGCCAGATGAGCCGGAAACTAAAGCGGCCGCACTAGACAATCCCCAGAGCACCCAAGAACGTCCAGAGAGCAGGGAAACGAGCGCTGCGTCGATGCAAACGTGCTACATCGAGGTATAGGCCCAGGAAGCCACATAGGTCCACTGGAGGTGTCGAAAGTCGTCGAGGGCGATTGGAACCGCCAAACCATTGTCGAAGGCGGCGGATACGATGGGATAGGTCCTGAGAGTGACAGGAACGAGCGCAACGTCGAAACGATCGCGCAAACTCGAGGTACAGGGCCAGGAGGCCACATACAGATCCAAGAGGCGAGGAGAGACGTTGAGTGCGATTGGAAGCGCGGGATCGATGGATATGGCGTCCAAATTGATGGGAATGGTGACGGTACAGGCATCGCAACGAGCGCAGCACGCCGCGACTCAAAACGAGTCGAACGAAAGGGTTGGCAGTGCAGTGATGGTGATGTATGTATGTAAGTTGACCTGGGCCGCGTCAGCGGTGTGGTGTGAACTGATTGAGTAAGCAACTGTTGGTGTGCTTGAAATTTTTCAAAGTCCCAACAACACGATACGATACAACAACGCCAACTCACCAAGGCGGGGTGCTGACCTACTACTCGCCTCACTCCAACCATGTCTTTTCGAGCCCGACCGCTCATCCCCCACCCCTCCGAGTCAGCCGTGTCAATTCGAGCGCCGCCCATGTCCCACCCTCCACCAGGTCTTTTCGAGCCTGAACATTCGTCTCTGACCCAACCGCGTCCATTCAGCACATCCTCTTGTCTCCCGCCTCCACCATGCCCAAATTTCGTGCCCGGCTGCTTGTCTCCCACCCAACCGTGTCAATCCGAGCACTGCTCGTGTCTCACCTCCTTTTGAGCCCGAATGCTCGTCTCCGACCCAACCGTGTCCTTTTGAGCCCGAACGCTCATCTCCAACCTAACTGCGTCCATTCAACACATCCGCTTGTCTCCCGCCTCCACCATGCCCTTTCGAGCCTGGCTGCTTGTCTCCCACCCCACTGTGTCAATTCGAGCGCTGCTCGTGTCCCACCTCCACCAAGTCCTTTTGAGCCCGATCGCTCGTCTCCGACCCAACCGCATCTATTTGAGTGCAACCACTCGTCTTCCACCCAACTGACGACTGTGTCAACTCGAGCCCCAATCGCTCGTCCCCTGGTGACCGCATGGTTTCAAGCCCAACAGCTCGTCTCCTGCCCCCACCATGCCATTTTGAGCCCGACTGTGTCCATTTAAGTGTGACTGCTTGTCTCCCACCTTGGACTGTATCTACTCGAGCCCGAACGCTCTCCTTTTCCCTGCTGCAGCTTTTTTTATATTTCTATCCTTTTTCCCCCTGAAATGCAATTTTTTTGTCGCTCCTTGCTACATTTTCTTGTCACCACTTTTCCGCTTACTTACAATACTTGGAATGTAGTATGTATGCTACGGTAAATAAGTAATGTGGTGTGTAGTGTTTTTGCCTATTCATTTGGTTCAACCAATGGTTATCACAGCTATAGATTGAATGGAACTAAATGGCAAATCACAACAACAGACTACAGTGAGCTATGTCGATGCTGAGCCTTATGTAACAGCATGCTACTGTAGTACGACATAGAAATTATGTACGTTACATCATACTATGTTACAGGGGGATGTTAATGGGTGCAACAGGTGTTATATATGCAACATAGGTGAGGATAGACTTTGGAATTTTTGCTGATGTGGTCGCTGGTGCTTCCATACTGTCAGAAGAAGTCGTAAATTCTCACCACTCTTGGCAATCGGCTGGCGATCAACAAGGTACCTGCGGGCATAAAGAATGCGAAGCAGATGCAGCATTGAGTCACTGGAAGTAGGCAGATCATGATCTGACTCTGAGGAAGATGATGAATCATCTGAATCACCCTCAGAACCTGAATCAGAGCTAGAGGAGAGTGGCTCTACAAGCCCCTGGGATTCAGCAATGAGTGCAGCAAGATACCCATCAATAAGGGCTTGTCCGAGCTGCTGGCGCTCAGATTTCGTGGGCATGAGAGGTGGGATGATGAAGAAGCCTTATCATTGTCATTTGATCTCGACCGTATACGGTGCAAGAACTTAAAACTCCGCCACTTACATAATCCGAAACGGCCACGAAAACTGCCCGAAAACGGGGGATGTCAGAATTCAACATGGTTTTGGCTACCGAAAGCCAATTTCAAAACAGCACGAAAACGGTCCCAAAACCGGGGCCGTTTTCAATTCTGAACGACCCTAAATAATGTCTTGGGTGCCAACTACACTGAATGGCGTACGAACAACTCTCTCGTGGGTTTTAACCCGACACACACAACCTCGCCGTTCATTCAAGTTTTTGATCCTTCCTTCCTCGACATAACGGGATCGGATGCAACCATTCGGCTCGTTGCGTCGCACCCAGGCTTTGCCGTTGCTCACGAAGCACCAATCTACGTGCCAGACCTCAACGTCGTCTTCTTCGCCAGCAACGCCGGTGGTACTCTTGGATACAGTGGCTGGTACAATAACAGCGTCGTCTCGATGATCAACTTGACGGAAGTCGATATTGCGCTTGCTGCTAACCCGGACGGAGTCCACGTATCTATCCAGACCGTGAGTATTTACAACATACACGACATTCGAACCACTCACATTCGTTCAGTTGAACCTTTCCGACACGGTGCAAATGGTCAATGGAGGCACGGGCCCATTCAAGGGGAATCTGCTCTTTGTGACGTCGGGACGTGCTCTCCTACCTCCCTCTGTCGTACTCGTGAACCCCAGCCCACCATTTAACACTACCATCCTACTCGATAACTTTTATGGTAGACAGTTCAACTCGCTCAACGACGTCAAGATACTTCCCGGAACTGACATTATATATTTCACGGACCCTAGGTTAGTTCTCCGTTGACCTGAGAGTAGAGCGAAGCTAACAGGTTATTCTAGCTATGGCTGGCTGAATAGCTTCCGCCCCGAACCGATGTTGCCTTCACAGGTCTATCGCTTTGATCCATCGACTGGTCAAGTCCAAGTTGTCGCGGACCAATTCGTAAACCCAAATGGGATCGCCTTTACTCCAGACGGCAAAACTGCATTCGTGTGAGTTGATATCTTGGTCTATTATGCTGGGAGGGTGTACAAATAAATCGTCAGGACGGATACGGGTTCGGCTGGTGGTTTTTTGGGAACCAACCAGACACTTCCTGCTACAATGTAAGCTCTATTGGCGTAGATCAAATGTTGTATACTTGATCTGTGCTGCAACAGTTACCAGTATGACGTCGATCCAGTGACCCAGTCATTCGAAAACCGTCGCGTCTTTGCATACAGCGATTCTGGCATCCCAGACGGTATCCAACTTGACATGAACGGCAACGTGTATTCAGGATGTGGGGAAGGGATACACGTCTGGAATCCCCAGGGTACCCTCATCGGAAAGTTCTTTATCGACAGCACGACCCCCGAGTTGATGTTCACAAAATCTGGCCTCTTGATTTTCAATGAGCAATGGATTTACCTGGCGAATATCAAGGCGCAGGGCATCGATTTGAGTGTGTAGTAGACGTCGGAGTCGTTAGAAAACCGGTGTAACTGATTCCGCGGCGCCAATGTCAATGATGACACGTGTGGACGCATTAATTGCAGCCGAGGGAACAAGTTGCTGTAGCATGGCCTTGTCCACCTGCCCAAGTACATGACATGTCGGCCGTGTACATCCCTGCAGATGGCCAACGTCCGCCAGAAAGATCAAGACATCGAAGGGCGCAGAGTGATCCCGAACACTCGTACGTGAACCCACCATACATCGTGCGATGGCCAATGCCAGTGCCAGGACGCACACCCACGCCCTACCCGCACTCTCCCTCCCACAACTCTTCCGCCGAGCTTATCGTGGACCCCCATTCCGGATACCACCTTGCGCGGCATCCAACATTCAACCCACCAAATGCAAGGGCTCCACCCCCCTCGCCGGTGTCTCCCCGATCCTCTTCTCCGCGCCCTGGGCACCAACGAAGCGCATCTAGGCAGGGAAGCATCAGGGTGACGCAGGTATCCGGATCTCTTATCAGGGATGTCCATCAACCGCCTCGTTCAGTGCTCAACGTGGTTGCGGCACCACACCCGCATCAAGTGACCTGGGGTCAAGCACCAGATTCTGTCATTCCTGGGCAGTCTCAGAGTCCGCCCGTGCTATCCCAGAGCGCGGGGATACAACGACAGGGGTCCCACCATGCCGTCCACCAGAATACGAATGAGGTGCACCCATTGCACCACTCCTCTACTCATCGTCATCATCACCACGACCATCCTAGCCCGAGCACGGCGCATCACGTCGTGCACCATCGTACTCGGCCCCGAACCCGACCTCCGACTGCGGCATCGCATCGGTATGCAACGAGCATCACACAGCCCGTATATGGTCATGGAAGCTCCACGACCTCGAACGCCTCGCGCACCTCGCTCAACGTCAACGGTGGCGTTGCTTCTCAGAGGCATCCTCGTATGCCATCGCCGCCTCCTGCCTCGTCCATCTCGCATCATCACAGGACTGGGTCCACCCATGGCCCTTCAGAATCGCACCTCCACAGGTCACAGTCGCACACGCATGCGCCTAGTATATCTGGAAGCATTGCACCATCCCAGTCGATGCACAGACTCGAAAAGATGCCGCTGGCGGCCGACGACATTCATCGACACACGGATCGACCACCGCTGCCCGCCAACTATGACGGTCAGACGCAGACCCCTTATGTGAATATGCTCCTCGCACTGGACGACATCTCGCCGATTTTCAACTTCCTCTCTGCGTTTTTTACTTGGATCCTGCTTGCTGGGTTCGTGCTCTTGCCAGGCACCTTTGCGTCATTACGAAATGAACCTGCGGGGTCTGCTCAAAGTTTCATTCTGACCGTGGTCAACCATATCTCATTGTGAGTCCATTCTTTAGGTCATGTTCCGTTTCCATGTTCAATGACCTTGGCTTTGGAAAAGGTTTGTCATTGCACTTGTTTGCGCTGGTGTTGGGGCATGCGGAATGATCTGGCTGTGGTGGAGATGGCACGGGAATTATATCTGGATTACTAACCGTATCTTCATGTGAGTGACGCATCCTTGAAAAGGTACTTTGTCCTCACGTCTTGAGGCCCCAAGCCCTGGATGCCTCAATTCCATTGCTGGGTTAATCTCAACCTTGGCAAGTATATACGGCGTACAGGGTGGTGAGTTTGGCAGAACAGAGGAATCGGCAGTCATCGTAACCAGCTTGCTGTCGGTGATATGTGGGATACTGTTCGTCGTGTATGAACACTGGTTTATACGAAATCTCAAGTTGGAGCACGACCAGGAAGTCGGGGTCGAATTGGCAGGGAAACATGGATCGGGCGTCCTGGAAGAGAACAGGGACGATCAGGACACGGGGGCGTAGGGTAGCAAGAGAACGCAGTGCCACAACTATTTGGGTACCCTTCTCCTATCTTAGACGACCGCGAACGGTTCAGCGAGGCATCATGTCGCAAAAATTATCATGTTTTGATCACTTTCCGGGGGCCGGACCACAACGTGAGCGGGATAGCTGTGCGAACGTGTTGATAGAGGATGCGGAAGGCTATCAGGGACAAATTGTTTCTCGGAACTGGACCAAGGGCACGAGTTCACCGCGCGCCGAGGAAGCATCCAGTCCTCAAGGCAGTGGGGCAGTGTTGGGAATTGCATAGGACCAAGAAGCGGCAATGTAAAGTGACTCTCGGGAATGATTGGCATTGCCGCGTCATGGACGTGAGGAAAAAGAGAAAATAGGGATGCGAATTGTGTCATTCTAACAGATGGGAAATTGACACTATGAAATGCTTAGCAGCTGAGCGACCTTGGAGGCCACTTCCGAGGAAGAGAGATTATCCAGCTCAACGTGCTTCTCGACACCGCGCTCTACGAAAATACATGAGTACAGCCATCAACACGCGGGCGCGGAAGGGCACTGGAACAGACCAAAGCGAGCAAACACGCGTGCCGGTGTTCCTGTGGCCTCCCTGATCAGTACGGGCAGGTCTGGGTTGTGTTTCTTGATGAAAGAATACTCGGAGACGATGAACTGGCTGTGGTGGTGGTTAGAGTCGGCAATCATGGAGAGGGAACCCTTGTCGACGTACCGTGTGCCCGCCGATGCCTGTGCTGATTGGCAGCACAGGATACGGATCTCGCGGAGTGCTGGTGAGAGTGCCTTTGCAAACGAGGACATGGCGGAGATGATGGAAGAGAGGATGGTTTGAGACTATTACATAATAAAACCCGTAGGGATGGGAAAGACTGTGTAACCAGCTTTGCCGTTGACCTCGACGTCCCCCCCAAAGCTCCCCTCGACACCGTCATGGACGACGATTCAGAGCAGAAGCATCAACAGGAAGACTGGCTCAACAGTCGCAAGAACAGACTCCCCTCCTTCACAGAGGTCCTCTCAAGACGTACAAGACCTCCAGTCGACCTGTTCATGTTCTAGTCTGTTTTCGCCTCACTTTCCCCACCAAGTCGGGTGCTGACGTTTCGTTACAACCAGTTTATTCCTCCAGCGCGAGGGCGCAGAAGACATACTAGATTTTTGGCTCGACGTTCAACAGCATGAGAACCTCTGCAGGGCATACTTCAAGGACGTTCGCAAGTCGGGACGCACCATCAAGGAAGACTGGCCCCAGTATTGGGACTATGCGCGTCGCCGCGGCTCAATTTATGGAACAGTCGTCGGCCTGGGGCCGAGCGCGGGGATGCGAAGTGCAGCCAGCACCGGTGACGTGCTCAACGACCAAGAAAAACAAGCTCTCGCCGCTGACGAGAAACGTTCCGGTGGTCGCTCGACCAGCCCTCGACCACGAACACCTGGAATAGACAAGGAGCGAGTCGCGACCGCATCACCTACTGAACCCGATCCACCCCGTTCGACAACTCCGTTCTCGTTCTCGAGACGCACACCCACACTATTCAACTTGCGACGAGCTTCACGTGCCCCTACGATCATTCCCCGTTCCGCTGCTATTACACGTATGGACCTCGTTGCGTCTGCGGAGCGCATCTATCTCCGATATCTCTCCCCCGCCGGCACCGTAGGGTCTCCCGAAAATCATGAGATCTACCTTCCACCCGCGTTGCGCATACACTCTTTCCCTTTGAGCAGTACACAAGAACCCATGTCACAGAGCGAGCTGAATGTGTTGGCGCACATCCCTGACATGTTCCACGCACAAAAAGAGTACTGCTTCCGCGCTATGGAGCAAGATGCCTTCCCGCGCTTCCTGAGAGCAAAGGCATTCGGCAATTTGACCCCCCTGTCTGCCCTTGTTCGCCTCGTGTTGGGCCTGCTCATACTCTGGATTGGGCTGGCAACCGCATTTTCCCTCATTTTCCTCGATGTAAAACCAAAATCCAATCGCTTCTTCGTGAGTTCTTTTCCGAGAAATGACCTTTTCATTACGTGTAACATTTTCTCCCGTAGCTTTTCCTCCCTTTCACGTTTGCCATCCTTTTCCTCATCTCACATCAATATGAGCTTGATCCCGTCCTCGTGTTCCTGGGTCAATCGGAATCAACCCCCTTCCGCACACTTACGATCCGCGAGCCTTACGTAAAGAGGCTCCTCCTTGGCCGTGCCATCTGGGTTGCGACGCTCGTCACGATCTGCGTGACTGCGTTGACCCTGATATTCTGGGCTGTTCCCGGCCATCGACTGTGATTTTTGAGAGCCGCGTGGTGGTTTATGACGCAACTTAGGGTGGAAGCGGACACATGTACAGGCCATGAGCAGGGACTGAATGTGGATTCGAAGCTGACCTGACGTTTACTTCACTGGATAATCTCACCCCCAGAACTACCCCCCTTTTTTTCTTATTCACTTATCTAGTTATTTCACCATCCCTTTTCCCACTTTTTATATTCCATCCTAATTTTTCCGCTTTCATGTACGTCCATCATCGTTTTGCTGCATGGTTTTCTTGGCTTCTTATACTTTCTTGTTACCCTAGGTGCATTACATACCCACGTCGTCTCTTCCGCCCCTGCCGCGCACAATAGGCACCACCAAGCTACATCGTTATGCTCTCTCACTCGTTCTTGTAAGCTCCCGTTGATTTCCTCCGTGGAACCAGCTTCCTATTTGTTATGACCTGTTATTGACACACTTCCCGGTTCCCGTTCAGTTTGTTGTGCTGCAGCGACTTTTTGCGTGCGTTTTAGAATTCAGAATCAAATGTAATTTCCATGGCGCCAGGTGTGGTCATGCAACGGGGCCCAAGGGGACGGGTTTATCGCAACCGCTTAGACCCGGATCCAATATGCACTCGATGACAGGGTCTTCCCACATATGCCTGACCCTTTTTGTGACGCTTCAAGTTAGAGGACGACCCACTCTGTTCCGATCATCGGATGTGCTCATACTTGGGGGTATTCATGAATTGCTTCCATGATCCATCTGTCCCTGCTCTTTGGGCCTGTCACATAGGAGGTTGTTGCAGGGATGCTGACCGGTGACAGGAAACATCCGAGATGCGTGGCCTAAGCAACGGGATCAAACCGTAGACCGTAGTAGGGGCGGCGTGCGCTGCTGTGGAAAAAGCGACAACGAAGTCCGATTGGACTAACAGCGAACGTGTGATCACATATGTATGTATCGCGTCTCCATGAACAAAGAGTGTGTACGGGGACCTTGGCTACCAGTGCCAGTAAAGAAGCGTCGTCCGCTTTAACCCCCCTGTCCATGCAAGAGGTGCAGCGTCGTCACCACGATTTTCTTTTTCTTTTTCTCGGCCGCTGGAAGTCCTTTTCAACCCAAAAAGTGAGGTATACACCAGATACCCTCGAAAAAAGAACGAAAAGGCTGCTCCATCTTTGTCACCACCACCACCAAACGAGTGATCGCTTCTACGAGTGTGTGCGCGCCAGGCGCTAATCCGCTAGTTGATCGCTAGTGCATAAGCCGAGCTGAAAAGGATCAAGAACGCGCGTGAGTGGCAATCGAACAAAAGAGGTTGCATGATAGCACGTACGTCTTGAAGATGGCGCTGCCGGTTGTCGCCTCCGTGCCGGCCTGCGCGACCACGAGGTAGTCTGAAGAGCTGAGATCTCCATTGCCCGTCAGGTACTATATAGCAGTCGCCGTTAGAAAGACATGCGCGCATGGGGTCAAAGAAGGGCCTTACTGTGAAAAACCCGTAAATGTCGCCTTTAAAGGAGTGTATGGGGCCACTCGTGGGGACGAACGACCACACCTTGTTGTAGCCATTCCAGCCCGCGTGCAAGTTCCTGCGACACGCGACGGCATGCGATCAACTACATGTGTGCGCCTCATCTCGGGAGAGTGGGCTTACCAAGTGTGACCAGCGATGGAGAGATCGATCGCGATCGGGACTGATTTGCCGTTGGCATTATATTTGTACGAGATAGGTCCTGCGTTGTAATTGGCGAGCCAAATCATGATCTCGTTCGAACCCTTTCCGTGAGGACTGTCAGACGTGAACAGATCATAAGACACGTCAGACATGACGGTTTCATTTGCACTCTGAGACCAATGCCAGGTCGACTAGGAATGCGATGTTGGTGAAAGATGCGATGAGCGACGGACGATGCCAAACCTACCGGCATGCTGGTGATCGCACTGAGCTGCTGGTTGACCCCCTCGTTGAGCTGAATGTTGGCGAAGCTCTTGACGTCATACCCACCGCTCCACGCCCACTCTGTGGACCATGATACGGTGTTGCCATTGACGGATTTGAGTGTGGAGCACTGCCGACCAGAGGTCGCAGAAGACTCGCCCCAAAGGTTGTTCAGCAAGGAGTACGAGCCAGATGGTACCGACTCAAATTTGTCGCATACTGTGTTGGCCCGATGCCGAAGAGGGAAGGAAGAAATGAGTGGGAGGAGCAAAAGGAGCGTGAGCCAAGAGATCATTGGGAGTGAATATTGTGTCACGAAACACGGATATGGAGCTGCTTAAGTATCTCGACAGAGAGACATGCGGGTCGCAAGTAGTCTTTAGGGCCATGATTGCATGATTATCGCGAAGAACCCTGGTAGCCATTCCAACTGCGATCATCAGTCACCTAGATACGACAGTTTCATCGCGATAGGAGTTTGTCGTTTTAAGGGATTGCAAGCTCTGCATTGAAAGCCTTAGCTTTAACAACATATGAAACAAATGTCAGAAGGATAGACTGCGGGATGAGCAGACAATCCGGGTCACACCCACGTAGATAGGAGAATTTCTCCGCTCGAGGGCGACGAAGTAACAAGTTGTGCTCACTGATGTAAAATAACTAGCCATGCGGCGACAGAAGAAGTTATCACAGCGCTGCCGTTTAACTGTCAGCTAAGAGAACGTCATAGTAGCGGACGTTCAAGGAGTTAATATGTACCCGCAGTTCCGACGATCGCATCTCAGTCGGCCCGTCCTTTTGGGGTAAATGGCGCAATATACTTGGCACGTACTACCAGGTACAATGAGACAGTTCATAAACATAAACATGCGACGTAGTGCATGATACGTTTAAGACCCTAGATCTGAGTGAGTAAGGGGATAGTATGAGTTGATCAACGTCATAGACGAGCCTTGACTTTGCGCCACGCCCACCAATCCCTCCCTCCTGAAGTGCTGTGGAGAAATTTGAATGCCGTGTCCGATCATCGAGGGTAGTCTCCCAGGCTGAACCCCTTTTGTCCAAAACGCTAGCTGACCCGCATGGTGCAGTTCCCAGTGCGATTTCCTTCTGGTCACATTATCTTCTAAGTTCTTTGATTTTCCTTCGACCGCCGAAGTACTTCGTAGCGCTTCTCCGTGCCCGAAAGTGTCAATCAAACCTAGTGCTCACCAATGTGAGTGTTGGGTGTGAGGTTGACAGCGTCGCTGCTCGGCTCCGATGTGACTGTGGTGGTTGACAACGTTAGCAACCGTCACTTTCGTGGCTACCAGGAACAACCGGAAGACCGTGATGCTCATGTTGTTCCGAGAGGTGCATGTGGGCAAAGCTGAAACCGTCGGTATCGGAATGATCACCAGGCTGCTTCCGAGTCTGAATGGTGCCAGTCAAGGGTGGCCAGGCAACTCGAAGGTGGCTGTCACTGCGTTGGTCTCCTTTGATTCATGGATGTCCATCCTGTTCAAGTGGTACGCCGACCTCAAATGCATCAGAGTCCATGTGGACTTTGAAATTTGATCGCTTGTGCAATACGCGACTGCGAGTTTCAAGTACTTGAACCACCACGTTGCACCAGGTCCCGGGCCAACTCGATGCTTAAATGATGATTTCCCGAGCGCTCGACTCGGAGGATACTGTGCCGTACGGTAGTAGGGATTGTTTCGGTTACAATGCCAGACGGAAGGATATGGGCTCCGAGTCCTGTAATACAGGTTGTCTATCCAGGTTAGATGATGATGTAAATTCATCATGTAATCATGCAATTTGTAACTTCACGTCTTGTCGTCGCGGTTGGGTATGGTGACGGTCAACCGTTCTCTCTGATGCATATTCCTAGTATATGGCAGGACTGCGCGCCGTATCTGGGGACTTGATCAAGACTCTCTGGTCACGGCCTGTCTTGGATGCGCCACGGTGGAACGTGAAAAGACGGCTCGATGTCACGGTGAATCGACAAGCTCAAAATTTCCTTCTCGTATGGCTTACTTACATTTTGCAGACAACATCTCTTGTCCCGCTAAGGAGGAATTCCACCCTTGACAGTGTATTGTTTCAGAAGTCGATCTAAATCGAGATCGATACGGTCACTGGGTGCTGTCTCACCTCTCGCTCGGTTGCAGGTGTAGGACTGGCATTCTACTTTTGAGAGCTGATAGGTAAAAAAACACGCCACGTCTTACGCGACAATCACGAAGGCAAACATTGGGTAATGCAAGGCTCCTTTGGAACGGTAGCAATTATCGCGCTGCGACTCGTGACGGACGCTTTGATGGTAAGACCCAGCAAGAAAGTGATTCAAAGCTGACACAGTTTTTTGCCTCAGATCTCAGTCTTCTTTTGATGGGATTTGTAATCATCTTGTCTCGTCATGATCGTGCCTTCGATTCTATGGCGCGATTGCCTGGGAATTTCACCATGTCCCAAAATGTGATTTTGACGTCCTGCTGCTCAACAGGTTGGTGAGGAAGCATCGAGGGCAATAGTGCATCTTGGTCGTCACACTCGCGATTGAGTTGCTCGCTCGCTTAAGCTTGTCTCTTCGGTCTGGATTGGAGTGGTGGATGCTATCCTCGTTTGCGTGCACGTTACTGATGGTACAGGTTCCCAGTTACACTTCATATACATACACTAAGCAAGCTCGTGCATCTCCAAACGCCCACATCGCACCTCCCAATCGACTCATGACAATCACTTTCCATTGGGCCGCGTTGTTACAAATGGGTTCGCAGTATCGTCCTAAAACCATCCCATCAACTCCCTCGACGTCGCACACGGGAAGGGGACTGTTGACGCACCTGTTCGCGTTCCTTGTGCATCAGCTCACCAGTCCTACGTTTGCGCCCTTTCTCCACGAGTTCGGGTTTCCCCAACACCTTGCCCTTGATCACTTCCACCACGCCTTTGATCTCGTCGCTCTTACTCTTGTGACGGTCAAGCGTCCCACGGGTCAGAATCAGAACACGGTCATTAACGCAGGCGCGCGGAGCTCACTTACCGGACCCAGTGGGTAGTTGGGACCTAGACCGACAGCGCCCGAGTGTTGTTGCGGCGGCAGGCTTGGGTCGTCTGCAAGTATGTTCTCGTCGAACACCCGGTCCGTTGACTGGGGCATGGGCTTTGCGTTGATGCCAACGGCAGAGGTATGAACGGGGTCGGTGGACATGGCGACTCGCGAGGGGGATATACGACTTCAACGGCAACTCAAAGTGAATTGTTACGAAGAAAAATGAACGACTAGAGAATTCTGTACACGATACGAGGCTTTATATACTACTATACGAGGTGTGACATCATACCATATGACATCATTAGCATCAGGTAGACGCCTGACTGGTCCAGACTAATCGAGACCAAAACCAATCCGCTGATAGGCTAGGCATGTTAGTAACTAAATCATAGTCTGTTCTGGAACGTTCTAGGTATGTGATAGTGAAATAGTTACAGGCACTTTTTATGTCGTGACGTACTTGCGATTTCAAATTGATTCTAAGAAATTTGTCAAGAATCAAGATAGATGGTCTCATTGGTAGCATGGGATAGTAATATACTGGGTGATCCAGTGGGTTTGGCCAGTGTCCAAACTAACAAATGCGTCCACCAGTAGTAAACCGTCATCCGACATTCCCGCAAACGAAGCTGAAACCCTAGCCAAAATAGAGCCATTAGGGTAGTTCAGAATTGAAAATGGCCCCGGTTTTGGGGCCGTTTTGATGTCGTTTTGGTTTTTGGTTTTGGGTCCAAACCAGCGTGTCGTTTTCGCTGATCGCTTTCGGCATGCCCGGCACAACAGTCTGAGTTTGAATTTCTCCGTGCATACTCGCGGTGCGTGCTCGTACGTGTGTCCTCATTCTTGTCCTTCCAGCCTGTCGAAGGCTTCGCTGTGTACCTACGGACATGGCCAAGAAACCCCCGAGCACCCAAGTGTCAACTCCGAAGTCCACCGGGAAGAAACTAGCTCGAACTGCTCCTCACTCAGCCTCCAAGGACAAGGAGAATCCGAGTGACACGAAAAAAGCTCAAATCGCAGTACAGTAAGTTCCTTGGTCAAGAATGTGTCTTCCAGCTTATTTTCGTGTAGTTGGTCGAAGCCCGAGAATTATTCTCTCACTGATACCCTGCTAACACTCATTGAGGACTCAGTGACATGGAAAGTTGCTCTCGGCTTTGACAAAGGTGCTGGTTCTGGTCCGACCTCGACTGGAAAGGGCAAAAGTCTGATCCAGCACTGTTCGGACATTGCTGAGGCCTTTTTTCTTCTCGACAAAGCCTTCGAGAACAAGTATACCAAGGATGACCTTCCTGTTCTTCGAAATGTAATCAAAAATCGCATTAATAGGTGAATAAATTTTCTGTGGACTGTACTACAACTTGCTAATTCTCTACTAGCCTCAAGACATCCTTCTCGGAGCACCGTGGTGCAAGATACCCATCAATAAGGGCTTGTCCGAGCTGCTGGCGCTCAGATTTCGTGGGCATGAGAGGTGGGATGATGAAGAAGCCTTATCATTGTCATTTGATCTCGACCGTATACGGTGCAAGAACTTAAAAACTCCGCCACTTACATAATCCGAAACGGCCGCGAAAACTGCCCGAAAACGGGGGATGTCAGAATTCAACATGGTTTTGGCTACCGAAAGCCAATTTCAAAACAGCACGAAAACGGTCCCAAAACCGGGGCCGTTTTCAATTCTGAACGACCCTATTATCAAGCCGAGTATGATAGACAACGAGTAACTGTGAGATCAAGGTATAATTCTAGCCAACGCTCGAGCCATATATATCATCAACTTGTCCGACAAGCCGCCCTCCTCAACAATCTTTGTCGTCAACATCACGAGCAAAGGGTATCCCTGCCTCCCCCCGGGCCCGCCACCTGGGACGGGGTGGTCGTGCCGTTTCCCTGGATCGGGAGATACTACTCACGAACGAACCTTGGTGTCAGCTTTACTGGCGGAGAGGGTTTCGCGAGTAGCATCCAAAGGTGCGTCAGTACCAGGTACCTCATCAACAACAGAACCACGCCCGATCACCGTATGCGACCCCGTCACAGATCCAGTAGCTGTGTCAGTAGAGGCATACTCCTGGTATACGTGGGGACTTGATCAAGCCTATGAAGCGACTCTCTGGTCACCTGTCTTGGATGCGCCACGGCGGAACATGAAAAGACGGCTCACCTGAAGCTGAAGTTCAGACTTTGCCAGTTTTCGCAGACCTGATCGATTGATCAGGCACGTCGGTAACCCGAATCGAAACATGCTCTATTTCCCCTCAGTTGTACAAGACACAGTACTGACCGACAAACTAAGATATGATCGTACTGGAAGTCCCTAGTACGGTAACGAGCTGGAGTACTTACGGGGCAGGTCACGGTTGATGAGAGCAGTTGCGCCCACAGCACATTTGGGATAGCATCAAGAAACCAACACATTGCTTATGTACACTTAGCGACACTTATACAACACTTAGAGCGTGGCCGTCCAGCTTTCCATACCAAATGATCTCTTACGTGCCAGTAGTGCCACCTCATCCGAAGACTCGACCGCACCAAAGTCTTCCTCGGCGACAATTGCACCAGTCTGCTCGTCTATACAGAATGCCAGGCCACCCAGACGTTCCTGCATCATTCGCTCGTCGTCGTATGGTAGCAAGAGCTGACCAAAACCAGATCGTGATGTCAAAGACACGATGGCACCAATAGATCCAGGGGGACTCGTCAGCCATAGTCTGCGACGCGCACGCCTGTGCAAGTAGTGTACCCCAAATCCGACAAACCCGATGGTGATCATCAAAGAGGAAAGGATAAAAGCCGGAAGCGCTCTGTGGACAACGTGAGATGACAAACTTGGACATCGTTACAAGAGGCCTCACAGTACAAATAGACGTGGCATCTCAGTTGTGAGTTGTGCAGGAGTCGTCGAGTTACCCGCGAGGAAATAATTGATTTGGGCAGCGATGGAGAGATACCGAGTCTGTGGGTCATGTCATAAAGGGTTATTGCCTAACGGATACCAATATACTTGCGTAGATATTCTCGGTCGCGTTGAGGAAACCGTATTGATCTTGAAAAACAGACAACGGTCCCCCTGGTTGCCGGGACGCATAGCGATATATAGCATCAGGAAGAACAAGATTAACAGCGAGCGCTCTCGAGGAAACGTAGGGATCCTGGATCGATTCAAATACAACACTGCATAAGATCAGACGTTTGTTTTGTACAAGCTGAGCATAGTGGGTACTTGCCCATTGTACGGGCGTCCGTATTGAGGACTCCCAGTAACATTATTGGTGCCTTGTACTGTGTCTATTATTGTACAATCGCCGAGAGAAGCAGTAGTGAGATTCATTGATGTCTCGACTATGAACACATTCATCGTCGGGCTGCAATATACACTCGCTACCTGGGGATTGCTAGAGTTGAGATAGAACCAGAACACGACAGGTTGGAACTTGACGTCTATACCAGAGGCACTGCAACTGCTAATGTTGAAAACACTGAATTGCTCGGTTCCGCCGCTAGGATTGAATACGTTGCTTGCAGAGCATCCGTCAGAAAATGTGGCCAATGCAATATGGCTTCCATCCGCGTTCGTGGTCACGTTGAGCGAAGAGGGACTGGCACAGTTAAGCTCTGTCTGAATGGCAATGGTATTTACTGCAAGAGTACCGTTGAGGTAGGCGCCTGGCTGTGCCTAGTAAGACACGATCAAGAAGCGTCAGTGAGGAGTATGCGAGACGGAAATTGTCTAACTTGGAATTCGCCAGCAGCCCATTCGTCATGGACGAAGGGTGGATCAACCTGGTTATTGTAGACTGCGAGTATGAGAAGACTTGCTCCTCCTCGACGAGACACGCTTACCTGAAGCGAGGGCAAACTAATCTGACGTGAGTCGAAATACTACGCTAGCAAGTAAATAACCTACACCGGCGGAGGCCAAGAAACCATCCAGTTTGTCTATGTTAGGGGAGAGGCCAATAGTGCCCATGAGGAGAGCGGTAGAATCTACCTACCACGTTAACGAACTAATCTTCAAGTGTAGTAGACAAGGACGAACTCGATGGATGAAGAACTTTTCGCACTTGCAAGAGCGAACCAGCCAGAGGTTGTAACAATATCACAGAAAGCGCGATAAGCCCCGAAATGGTGATCAAGTGATGTCTATAAATCCACGAATGGTATAGGGTGTTGAGTTGGCTTGAAAGCATTTTCAGTATGTTGGAACTGTGCGCAACAATGAAGACTGTACCCCAAAGCAATCTAATAAACTTGCTCAGCAAACATTTAGTGTCAGAAATTGGAAGGCTCACATAGTCCAGGAGGATGCTGCGCGAGGCGGGTGCCGCCCCTTGTGAGAGCGTCACGTATGGCTACCGAAAGGTACGGTGACCGTCGGAAATCATCGCGCATTGACGTACCTGATACCATCGAAGCAACCAATCCGCTTGCTTCCAAAAGTAAACGAGGGGTACGGCGAAGAGTGATGAGAAAAAAGACTGCGATCACTGACATCAGAGAGTGAAATGACAAATAAATATGCTTACCGCCAAAAAGTGAGTGGACACAAGGCTGAGCATGTTTTCAGCAGGAACAGGGAAACCTGTGGCCGTTACACCGCTGTACTGCTTAGGAAGTATAACACAGGTACATACCGTTCCTCGTTTCTGATAGGAATAATCCGACTTGCAATACGATACCAAGGAGTATCATGAACAGAGAGGCTGCGCGGATAGACCAAAAATTGAGCACGAGAGGTTCCTGTAGTAAAAATAGAGGTCATCAAGAGAAAATAGAGGGATCGCTGATGCTGCGTACATATCGCGGTGGTCTCTCGTTCTTGGTGCCCGGAGTGGGTATCTGATGCACCGAAGGTTGAGATCTGGGCGACCGCGGGGAAATACCAGATGTCGTCAGTCTCGAGTTCATGGTTGAGAGGAAGATAAAGTTGACGCTCTATGTACGAGCAGCCCTCAGGTAATAAATACTACACAACCTTCAGGTACATCTTCAAATGGATTAATGAGAACCAATTGCAGCAAGCGTTTGCTGACGAAAGGCACAGGGTGTGCCTTTGAGGTCACCGCATGGCTGAGTAGTATCCAATGTCAAGCATCTGGGTTGGGTACCCGAGTTGCAAGCTATGGATCGTTGGGCGTAGTGTGTCGGGGTGTGGGTTCCATCTAGAGGCGATCGTGGACACAGTCTGTGGGAGGTTCAAATTTGTTCATGTTTGACATCTGCGTGATGAGTCTGATGACGCTTCGCTCTGAGTGGACTGGGAGAGAGAAGAGAAAGTGTGAATGGTATTAGCTAGGTACACGGGGATGCTACGTGTGAAGACCGTCAGGTTTTCGGGCGCGAAGCCGGCCCTGATCTGTGAATGGGTCTAGATGAGCTGTGAGGGCGGGCTGGGCCCTCGCAGTCAGCTCAACTGTGGTCTCACACAGATGTGCAGGCGACGGGCATCGAGCGAGCAAACAGATTCACTGTTTGGGACTGAGAGAGGGAGCGGTGGGTGGGTGCCGACTAAAGCTGGTGACGAGCGGTGTGGCAGCAAGAAAAGCGCGCCACCACCTCACGGTGCCTCGGCTTACGTAGGCTACCATTATTGGTTTGTTTGATGCTGGCATGATCTTCTACGGCGCGACGCCACCAGCACACACACTCCTTTTCCTCACAACATTGTAGGCACCATCAACTGCGCCAGTTCGTCCACAGCACTTAGAACACGTACGTATTGGAAATGGATACAAGTGTGCCCCTGTTGTTGGGTGTGAGCGCTCACCACCGCGTAGCTATGCTGCCGATCGATGGCATACTTGTCTGACGATGGCGACCACGCGGTGGTACGTCGAGAGCTCGTTGAAAAGTCGCCCCCTGTTACACGAGAGCCAACGCTGGTGATCGTTCGAAAATCTCACCGTGGACGTTGCACTCGATGAGGTACCCGATCAACCTTCAGGATGTATGTATGCACATGAGCAGTGCTGGTCGTTCAGCTTGTTACTCTGAGGTATAAGCCGTGACTAGTGATTGGGCGGTGATATATCACATTAATCAAGTCAGTTTCACTCGCTTGGAGAAACAACCGTCATCCGACATTCCTTATCGCGCGCATGCAAACGAAGCTGAAACCCTAGTAAAATTAAACGACATCAAGCCGAGTATGATAGACAACGAGTAACTCCGAGATTAAGGTATAATTCGAGCCATATCATCAACTTGTCCAACAAGCCACCCTCAACAATCTGTGTTATCAACATCACGAGCAAAGGGCATCCCTGCCTCCCTCGCCACCTGGGACGGGGTGGTCGTGCCGTTTCCCTGGATCGGGAGATACTACTCACGAACGAACCTTGGTGTCAGCTTTACCGGCGGAGAGGGTTTCGCGAGTAGCATCCAAAGGTGCGTCAGTACCAGGTACCTCATCAACAACAGAACCACGTCCGATCACATGCGACCCCGTCACAGACCCAGTAGCCGTGTCGAGGGAATTCACAACATAGCCGGTAGTCGGAAGAGGGAGAGTACGAGCGTCCTTTCCGTGGGTTGCAATACATCCATCATTGGGCGCCGACTCGGTGAAGCCACTCTTGCAAGTATGGACGAAGCACTTGCTATCTATGCACGACACCTCATCGACGTTGGGAATGTCGTGGCAGTTGACCCCACCCGTGGAGGAACTGCTGAAAGGAGACGCCTTGACGCAACCGCCACCTGGTGGCATCGTGAATGGTCAAGATACAGTATCCGGAATTAGGCATGAAAAAGACATACACGTGTACGAATCTGACGTGACATTAGCGCACTTGAATGCTTGACCCCATCTTGCGTCGGGGACACCACACATGGTGAGGTCCTTGGCGCACTTGGGTTCGTTTTGCCGGCGCGAAGGGGGTGGCTTCGTTGAGCAGTCCGAGATTTGACCGTGGCATTTACCATTGCACTCCAGGTGTGAGGGAGGACACACGCATGAAGAAGGATGGTTCGCAGGGATTGCCAAGAAACCGTCTGTGCATATAAAATCGCACTCATTGCTAGTGGTGACTGAGGGCCTGGCATGCGGTGGATAGGAACACTGCACGCCAGTTTTCTTGATCTATACAAGGTCAGCATCAGCATCCGGCGCATCGTGTGAGGACATGAATGGATGTACCAATTCAATGACTTTGGATTCGACCTTGTCGACACCGACAACCTTGGCGGCGGCTTCCGTGACATCGTAGTGACCGACGAATGATTTAACCTGTGAGACACAAAGCCCAATGTCGATATGGCCAGCGTTGTATGGCTTGCCTAGATTGGGTTTGAACTCCGTGAGTAGAAGGTGAGAGAGATATCCCACCGTTAGCTTCTACATCGGAGAAAACAAGGTCCACGTCGAGGTGTGCGCAAATATGTCCGTGTTTATGCCACGTTTGAGTGGTGAATGAGCGACAGTGGCGGAAGCCATGAGTAAAGGAACGGCGACGAGCACGAATGACCTCATGATGCTGAACGATGTAAGGAACGTAGTGTATATGATATAGAGAGAAGAAGACGACTCAAACAGACGAGGTGGAGCAAAGCCTCGTCAGCTTTTATAGTGCTTCGAGAGTCGGTTAATGATTTTCTGTCTATCACATTATTGGTGGCATGGTTTGAATAGACCCTTGACAAAATCACAAAACATGACGTTATATTGGCGACACACACCTTGGTCCTGGCTCCAGCTGGAGGTTGAGTGCACCAAGCCTCATATCTTCAGAACCCGGTCCGTTGTGTTGAACTTTGTCAGCGTGCAAGGAGCATCTCGGAAGCAAAAGACGCCCACTCGGAACACCACGGAACTGAATCTGTACGTTTACCGCGACTTGGCCGGCTGCGTTGACTGATCATGATCACTTAGTTCGATGGTAGATGACACTTTTTCTCGTACGAATCAAATGTTGATCAGATCGACTCTCCCCACCACTTCCCCGCGATGCCTCAGGCTCTGTTCAACCTCGCTTTTGGTTTTGTCACTCAGTAGTCTCGATGAGTCATCCCTCACCACGGCTCCTACGACACTCGTCTCCTGATCCGGCGACATCTCGGGGCAACGATGGAGTACATCGTTCTCAGACTCACCGGGACGTAATGCAACTTTGTCTAGAGACACGCTCCGATCAATCGATCAACGCCTTTGATAGTGCAGCTTGCGCGAGATGACGTCTAAGACAGGGTGCGTGACTCGGAAGACGGCGGACAGAGCGTGGTATCAGCGGTCGATGTCTGCGGAGAACGTCCACCACGACGGAGATGTGACAGAATGCCAAGATCCGATCCCGATCTCATGTCGAATGTCGACATGCCCATAGTATGGTACTTGTGTGTATGAACTGCGTCATCTTATTCCTTCACGGACATGTGTGCGGGGAAACCCACCTATGAACGTTTGATCTTGGGGGACATGTCAATACCACGTCACCATTCGGACATACCTTGACTTTCTCCAGAGCAACGTCCACGATCGAGAATACCACCGGCGAGAGTGTGTTCCAAGTCCACTGGCATGCCAGTCATGCATTTGTGTCATACATATGTAGGGAAGGGTCTAGTTTTGTGTCACCCGCCATTGCCTGAGCGCAATGTGATCTCGGTGCAAACACGGACGACTACGTTGACAACACGCGATGTGAACGTGTCGACTCGTCGGCGTCTCGACGGACGAGGCGCGTTCTGGGTACTTGAGTGGATTCCGACGCCGGGGGGTTTGTTTTTTCTGTCATCCATGCCTTTTAATAAACGACACACCTTTAGCGCACGAGCGACACGGTGATGGGATTCGGGGTATAGGGACGTGCTTCTCGTGCAAGGCTCGCAAGACCGCGACACAACCCAAGAAGAAAGAATGTCGAGCTTCAAGCTTGAAAGTGGATCTCATGTAGCCCGATATTTTTTGTCGACGCACGGCACATCGTTGAGCCCACGAGTTGTAAGGAACCCGGGAGATGGCATCTCCGAAGAGTGCCCGTTCGGGACATCACGGAACTGGTGTAAAGATTGATAATAGGATGAGTCATAATCAGTAGTTGTTCATCTCCGCACCATCCCGATTCCCGAACCTACCGACGATATAAACGCAAGTCACATCCTACAGCAAAAACCATCCCCTATCCATGAAAGTCAACGTCACCGAACAAGACTGGAACCACCTCGACGCAGCCGTCTGGCGCGGCGCACTCGAAGGCGCCCTCACCAGCGCTGCCATCGCCGTCCCCAGTTTCTACTACCTGCACCGCCGATCGGCGTGGTACCGCTCGTTGCCGTTTTCATTGCGCGTGGCGGGCGTGGTCATGGTGGTCGCGCCGTGGACGTCTATTCAAGCTGAACGACGGAGTCTTGAGTTTGAGAGGGCACGCTGGTGCGTTCGTCCTCCTCGTTGTTCTTGTTGTTGTTATGGTTGTCGGCGTTTGTGCGCTGACGCGCGTTCAAACACCCCCACACAGGTCGGATTCTGGAAAGCTGGAATTGGATCGGGCAGCAGCGGACAAGGAAGCACGGTTTAATGCCCTGTCGACGACAGACAAGGCGTTGGATTGGGCATCGCGACATCAATACTCGATCATTCTCGGGAGTTGGGCGCTCTCCATGGCTGTGGCGGGTGCGATCGTCGCCAAGGACAGGTACGTTTCGTGTCTTGCTCTCGTCTCGGAGCGTTCGTTCTTGATGATGGGGCTCATATGCGGCAGGTATTTGACGTTGCCACAAAAGGTGGTTTTTTGAGATGTCATGCGTGTTATGGGTGGATGTGCTCAAGATGTGTCTCTAGGCCGTACAAGTCCGTATGTGGGCACAGGGACTCACTATCGGCGTCCTCGTCGCCGCAGGTGCCATGACACACAAGAATCGCCAAGAAGCCGCTGCCAATGGGATGCGACGAGTGAGTGCAACGTGCCTCGTGTTTTGACTACACTAACGATGAGTGCCCAGTCTGCAACTGATCACTCATGGCAGACTTTTGTACGTACACACTGCCCGCTCTACATGACCATGAAGCTTATAATTGCAGCTCGAGGAGCAACAGCGTGAACAAGAAGCTAGGAAAGTGACATTGAATGTAGCATCGGTGTAATATAGATACAACTAGATTCGGTACAATATTCCGTTGGTAATCTGCGCTGGGACGCCTGCATAGTATAATATCATGTACCTACGGATTTAAAACTGCTTGTGCTGTGATGAAGTGAAAAAACGAATAGCGTCACGACAAAAAAAATGCAACCATGGAAAATGCAGAGGGTTTCTACCCATGACCCCGCCGATGAGCGGCCTCAGCTTCGCGGATGACATATTCGTCATCGCCCATGAGGGGATCAGAGATGATCGGATACTTTGGACCTTGTCGTTCAACCTCGGCGTCGACGACGATTGGCTCGTCCTCTTCGTCCTCTCCATCAGAAAGCGAGCAAATAGATATACTTCTGCCCCATTTTGCCCACCAGTCTTGCACGGCCTCGCGCGCGTCGAAACCGTAAATTTGAACGAACCCCGTATACGTGCTGTAGAGAAACTCGTCGTCCAGATCTTCTTCTTGGTGGTAGGCGCGTTGGGTGCGTAAAAGTTCGTCACGCCTCCGTTGACCGGGTCCATGAGGGATGGTGACGACCTCCCGCTTGCGCCGTACGTATCGTTGGACCGAGGCACAACGTGGTTGGCGGAGTTCTTCAAAGGCATTGAGAAGCATGGGTGTTTGAGGCTTTGTCGCGGGAAGCGAGAAGAGGATGGAGAGAGTCATGGCGTCTTCGATACATGTACAAGTATTATGCGACCCGGATGGCTTGGAAAATAAATGGTGTTGATTTGCGTTCTGAGACCCTGGTGACGGTACTCACAATGATCGGATGAGCTGCTTCTCCGACCAGGACGACATTTCCAGTTTCGTGTACCCAATTGTCGAATGGCTCGTAGTGGGTGAATACAACCTTGCTGAGCTGTTCGGACTGCTTCAAGAGTTTTTGAACGCTGATGAAGAAGTCAACGGCCGTGGGTGTCTCATGTGAGAGGATGCTGACCGAGGTTCGAACAAGTCTACCCTGAGGGACTCGAGGCTCATTGGGAACTCTTCCCAATCATCCTCATCATGTATGGTAATATTCATTACTAGGGCGTAGTCGTGATTTGGTCCCGGTCCCTTGTCAACGACATTCCAGGTTAGAAACGTAGGGATGGTGAGAAAAAAGAATCTCACAGTGAGTATGCCGTGCATTGAACAGTCGTCTCCGAACCACCCTGTCCACTGTACAATTCATGTCGATCAACGTGCTTGTCACCCAACCAAAGTGGACGTACGCTTTTCGCATCCAACAGGGTTGCCCATTCTTCATCTTGTCTAACCACATCGGCGGGCACGAGAAGACTTGAGGCGATCAGTGGCCTGACGAGTCCTAAAAAGTGTGAGAACTTACTTGACGGTGAAGCGATTGTCGCTGTCTGGGGGTGGCGCCGAAGACTCGAGGACGACGGGACGAACGGTACTTTCAGTGCCGTCTGCACCCACGATAACGTCTGCTACCCACTGTCGACCGTCTTCAGAGGTGACTGTTGCTTGCGATGGATCGACAGAGACGACCTTGGTGCCAAAGTGAAGCTCGACACCGGCTTCCTGAACGAGGTCGTAGAATATAGTAAACAAGTCACCGTACTGAGAATGAAAACGAGAATGAGTGCCACCTCGTTGGTACGAGCATAAAACAAACCTGGACACAGCAGAAATCGGCAGGAAGAGATTCCATGACCTTGCCGCTGACGGGAATGAGTCCGAGTTCTTCGCCCGTTTTCCCTATCATACGCGAGTGAGACACATTCTTGTGGGACGAGCGAGACACACCGTCGAGAAAGGTCATTTGTTTGATGGGGATTGATATTCTGGAGAGCTGGTCGCCGATACCCCAGTCATTGAGTATTTGTGTCATGGTCGGGGTAGAGCGAACGCCTTCTCGATACTGTCAAACAGTCAGTGCGAGTGGGTGCGAGGATGGGATGCATACCTTGGACATGACGTGTGGGTGCTGTTGCTCGAAGAGGGTGACGCGATGGCCAGCTTCCTGGAGTGACCATGCTGTTGCGAGACCTGCGATGCCACCGCCGACGACGACGAAGTCGAGGAGGTCCTCCGTTCTTGGAGACACGCCTGCAAGACCGATATTATGCATGAGCGAAGGAGAGAGTCGCTGGCATTGTTCGAGCGGTGGGGCATACTATGTCCCCTGTCCATCTTCGACAAGACCAATTCAACAAGAACTGCTAATTAAAGCGAGATTAGTCAGCCACAACACCGGAGACCACGGGTGATTACATAAGTCGTGAGCGACGACAACGGAGAATTACACGACACTCGGCAATCCCCATCCACCCCCACCTGGTGTCTCGATCAAGAGTCGATCGCCCTTGCCCATCAGCACCGTCGCCTTGCCCCCAATATTGACACGCCGCTCGCCCTCTTCTCCGCCGTCCCCGTCTTCTTGCCGCCGCTGCTTCATCCACGTGTTTCGTCCCATCACTCCAGCACAGCCCCCGTCCATTCCATACGGCGCACGTGTCCGTCGCTATAGAGAGTTCTCGACATGCATAAGAATTCGAAATCGTCACTTGCCTCGCTCAAGATCGACACCTGCAGAGGGTGGGTCACTTCAAACTCGCGCACGACCCCATCCCCCCCACGCCACTGCCCGTCCCCTCCAGATCCAGGCCGCAATCCAAATCGATGCACAAGTACCGGGTATCGACGTTCCAGAATCTCGACGTCGCCTATACGCGTGTTGGTAATATGTGTATGCACCCCAGACGTACCGTGCCACCCGCACCCCGCTCCCGATCCACCCGCGATCGTCTTGTAGACACATTAATACTCTGCAGACCACCTTGATATAGGGCTTGCCTCGTAATACCCCCATCCTGCAACGGCCACACCGTCGCTGTTCTTGCCTCCAGTCCCAAATGTAAGGTTGCTACGACGCGAGTTCCCAGCTTGAACATGAGGTAACATTCACACTCACTTTGTACATCCCTGGCTAGCAGCACATGCATGGAACGCCTTCAATACAACATCCACGATTCGCTGAGACGTAAGCACATTTCCTCCGCAAACCGCAGCCGTCCGAGAAGGTGACAACACCGAGTTCTTCGGGATCCTCACTGTCAATCGTTCTAATTCCCCGCCTTCCATATAAAAAAAGTGTGTATGCACCGTCCAGAGGCACCAAGCAGCCAGCATTCAGAGGAATCTCCACATCCAGCATCGCCCGCATACAATAAATCACGGCCGAATGCACCACAGAGATGGGCGCATTCAGGTTTCCCCGAACTTCACACCCAGTCCCTTCAAAGTCGAGCATCGCAGAGCGCCTCTTCTCGTCGATCTCCACTCTCAGTTGAATCTATAATCATGTGAGATCGAGGAACGAGAAATATCATCAATTATAATCACAGGCGTCCCATCATCGAGATAGTCCACCGCTGTCAACACGTTCGAACCTGCCCGTTTCGCAACGTCGACCAACAGGTTCCTGACCGAATTCTCGGCATTCGCACGAATATGATACATGTTCTCTTGCACCGTCTTCAAGCCATACTCTTCGACCACTAGACCAACACTGTGAGCCGTCATAGGCGCAAAGAAAATACCACGCTCACTCGCGCGGAGCAACTGCACGCCCTTGTAGTTGGCAGCGATTTGCTAACGACCCGTAGTCAGTGGTCACAACACGCTGGTTCATAAAAATACGATCGCCCCTACGCACCGCCTTGAGATCACTCTCCACGTCCCGTATGTTCCGACACCCAGAACTACCCGGGTACCGCGCCGGTCTCTCGATCATGTACTCGTACAGCCCCCTTTGATCAAACACGCCCCCATCGACGATCTTGAAACTATCAATCTCGGCGCCTTCCTCAAAGATACTCACCGACGTCGGCGGCATCGAGCCTGGGAGTATACCACCAATGTCGGCGTGGTGCCCCCGCGAGGCGGTAAAAAAGATGATCTCGTGTGTGGTCGTGTCAAAGACGGGCGTGATGATGGTGATGTCTGGGAGGTGACTGTACGCGTGGAGGTTTACTAGGCGTGAGCAGAGGCGGCGAGGGTATATGGTAGTACGGTCGTTACTTACGATCCACCGGCATGAGGCGAGTTGGTCATGAGCACGTCGCCGTCTTTGAGTGTCTTGCCGTGGAGTTGCATCTGGTACTTGACGGCGCTAAGATGTGTATTCCACGGTAGTCAGTAACGACGATGAGTGCCACATGTGCAGACAACGTACAAGCTCATCGACCCCAGATGGATAGGGATAAAGGGTGCATTCGCGACGAGGTCCCCGTCGGGTGCGAAAAGCGCGCACGAGAAATCGAGGCGCTCCTTGATGTTGGTGCTGATCGACGTCTGCCGAAGAGATCTGCCCATCGCTTCCGCAACGCTCATGAACCGATTGGCGAAGAGCGTCAGGACGATGGGATCGGGTCCGCTCTGGCTCGTCATGGTTGAATGTAGACACTGATGGAACTTGCAATGGATCGATGTGTAGAACCTTGTGTCCGAGGCGTAGCCTGAGATAACGTCGGCCCTCCGCAAGTCATGTGAGCCCGAGTCGTTCTCATCACCCAGACAAGAGACACAACAGATGATCCCTTGCAATGATTCATAACTCGTTTCCTACTGTACATACACGGTGTTTTTGACTTCGACATGACCCTGAAACCACAACGTTACAATGTACTGCTCATCAGGCGCAGACTCTGCGCAAGACGCCCACAATTCTCTCGACCTCCTCCACCGTATTATAGTGGACGAGGGAAATGCGTACAACACCATCATCAGGATCCAGCTTGGGTGCCGCATTGACGACAAGGCCGTACGCATAAAAATGGCCATAGCGGATACCAATCTACGAGCAGCTCAGAAACCAGTCAAAGAAACAAGAATGAAAAGGCGTACGTGTCGCTCCTTGTCAAACTCGGCCACGATATCCTTGCTCTTCATTGCTCGTCGACCGGTGACCACAAAGGACACCGTCGGGACTCTTGATAGGTCGATGGTGCTTGTTCCAACGAGGCGAACACCTCTATCGTATTGCTGCTTGTCTGTGAGGAAGGAGAGCAAAGGGCGCAAAAGGCTTTGCTCGTGTTGCGCAATGGCAGTAAACGTCGCATCGAGGTTGTTTTCCGGTGTGAGCGATAAGAGATACGAAACGACCCCGCTCGCTGCGTGAACGAGCTCATAACCAGGACCGCCAAGCTGGATCTTCTGCGAACTGTTCACCGCAAGAAAGTCGTGGACGATCGATTTGAGCGATGACTGGAGGGCAGTGGCACGAATGTAAAACGCGGCGTTATGTGCCCCGTACATCTGCATACATCAGCTCAACTGGATGTCCGACTCGTGCGTCAACGAGCACTGACCTTGTACAAGGCAAAGACACAATAGTCGATGTCCCATTCCCGGACGTCAATTCGTCTGTGTGGTGCGTACGCCACACAGTCCACAGCGACCTCGACCTTACGGGCCCCGACCTGTGTCGCTCTCTGTCGGAGCGCCCTCACGATGTCTTGGATCGGATAAATCGAGCCCAGAATGTTGGAACAAGCCGTGATGGCGACGATGCGCGTCTTGGGTGAAACGAGGGAAACTAAATCCTCCGTTTTATAGGTAAACGAGTACGGATTTCCCTCGTCGACTGCGACAGTGCGCCAATATTTCACGATCGCGCCACGACGTTGTGCCAATCGCTTCCAAGGACCATTATTCGCTGCAAGTCCATCGTCGTGAATAATGTGCTGACGAGACGAGCAAAAAAATATCATCACCCTCGTGTTCGCCGGTGATGATAAACTCGTCTCCAGGATGAACATCATCATCCAACGCTCTCGCCATGTTCTCAAACACCATCGTGGAACTGGGTCCATACCCCACTTCGTCGACAGAAGCCGCATTGAACAGCAGCGATGCAGCGACCGATCCATCCGTGACGCGTTGGGTGCTCTGTACACCCACCGAATAACTGGCACCGAGTTGGACGTTGGTGTTGCCAAGGTAATGGGTGATGTTGTCGATCACTTGTTGGGCTGTCTGCGAGCCACCCGCGTTGTCCGCATAGATGTAGCCGGTGCGCAGCGAGGGAAAGGCGGCGCGGACTTTGGCAATGTCAAGACTACCCATCGTGCGCAGTCACGAAAAGGGTGGAATCTGGGGCGCTTTGACGACAAGTCCCAGGATGGTGTTTTTTTATAACCAAAGTACTCCGGCGGAAGGGTCATCTGACGATGAGTTGGAGGTCATGAGAAGAAACAACCGACCCGTGTGGAACTGCCACGGTTTGGTGAGTACAGAAGATGGAAACAACCTCTGAGGCGCCGCTCAATTAAACCTAATGAGCCGGCTGAGAGGAAGTGCAACAAAAGATGACGACCAGTCATTGTTACAATAATCTCCCGCAGGTCTGGATATCATCACTGAAACCGAGTTAGCGTGACATCACCTTATTTAGATGCCCAGCGGGGTCAAACAATAGGGTAGTTCAAAGCAGAAAACCGCGTCGTTTTGGACGCGTTTTGGACGTCGTTTTGGCAATCGATTTCGATTTGTCAAGTGCCAAAACCAACCTCAAAACCAAGACTTGATTTCGCCTCGATTTCGGCACTAAGCTTCGGCATGTTGGGCGGAGACGAGGTCATCTGGGAATTGGCCTTTCCGAACGTCCGAACGTCCGAGCACACTGCCACACATTTGAGCGGAGACTGAACCATCGCAAGCGAGCCGCGCGGCAGAGTGTGACACCCCGACACGACCCTCGTCACACACGACCAGATCACCCGATAACTGCACATTTAACTATTTATTCAGTATTCCATTCCTTCCCAGCCTGCTCGCCGCTCGGACCAGGCCCGATGGCCCTCATCGACAGTGATCTGCTTGAGTCTCCGTCGACACACACTCTGCAATCCCAAGCATGCTCGTACTCGACAGAGGTGAGATGTCCCCTTCCTTCTTCTGCGGCTGTCGTCCTGTTCATCGATCACACTGATATCTCCAGCCCCTCACACTACCCCACCCTGCCGACAAGATGCCAGTGCCGCATTCCCGTTCTCCCTGGAATCCATTCCGTGCTGCCAGTGCCTTTGTCGCTGCTGCCCGTCACCCCGTACATATAAAAGTGGATCTGCATCACTTGGCTCCCCCCATCCCTCCTCCGCAATCTTCTCACTCTCGCTTCTCGTCTGGTCCCCCCATTCTCAACTCTGCCCCCCCAACCCACTTAGTTTGCAATGTATGTGTATCTCATTTGTGTCTCCAGGTATGTCCACACCTCTTTGCTGGCGCTCACTCAATATTTATGCTTTACAGTCATGTCACTCACGCTCGTTACTTTGGTACATTTATCCTCACCCACAGCTCTATGGTGTATGTCCCCCCTCCATATGCTCCGTCGCGACGCTGCCCATGTGGCGCCGATGTACCCCTGCGGTTTGTAATGGCGACAAACCCGTGCAATGCAGGCCGGCCCTATTACGTGGTATGTTCACCTAGTTTCTTTGTCCCCTTTTTATCGATCTGCTGCTTCTGTAGTGTGCCGTGTGCCGCAATTGGTATCGATGGGGTGATGGCCTTGGAAGCTCACCACGCAACTCGCCGACAACATCACCTACTATTGATCAGGGTAAGTGAAGCAATATTTCATTCTATCTACGGTGATGTAATGAGCCACCAGCACCTGCGCCTTCTCAGCCTGTGGGTGGGCATGAACAAGCAGGCGACCATTGCCATCAGTCAGGGTGCTTGGTGAAAAGGGTCGGATGCCAATGCCAGCGATGCATGTGTCGCAAGCATTGCCGTGCTGCCGGAGGGTGCCTGGCTAATGGCCACACCTCTTCTCGTTCCCCGCCATTACCTCCTTCAACGTCGAATGGTGAAGTCGGCTTGCATGCACTTCCTTCCTCAACTTCGAGCGATTTGTGTACACCTTCCGCTTCAACGTCGTTGCACCCACTTCTTTCAGCTGTCTCTCTGCAACCACAACCATCCTCTTCCTTGAACGACAATCCCAATGTCAACCCCGCTTCACCTCCCCCATCGTCTGCCGCTTCCTCAACAGTGGACTTGCTGGCCCCATCGCACATGCAAATGGCAGATCCGTCAATCAATCCCCGTCATGCATCCCATTTACGCCCCATATTTGTGGAGCATGTCGCTAGTGTGCACGAGAGAGCTGAGAAGAAGCGCCAGCGTGACCAAGAATTAGTCCAGGAGAAGAGACGAGCATGCGAGCGTGTGATTGCGTTCAGTTTCTATGCGGTAGGCGGCTTCTTACCCTCCCTTTGAGTACTGTCTATATTATGCTCCACTAGAATGATGCAGAACCTGTCATTGTTGACTTCCAAGACGGGTTCACCTATCCCTATTTCAGGCTTTCACGTCCTGCCCTCGTTGATCTGGATCTCATTCCGCCCGAGAGTGAAACAACTACTCCCACTGTCCATTATTTCAATCCCACTCTCGACACCTGGGTCAAGATGAAGATCGACAGCGTTATCAAATTGACAAAGCCTTCGCAAAGGCTTTTCTTCAAGGGCCTGCATGTCACATCGTACCCACGGTTTAATCAGCTCTTCGGGTCTGCGGCGTCCCACAATCCAAACCTACGGCTTTCGCTCTCACAAGAACGAAGCCATGTTAAGCAGACTCAAACATACACCAAGGCGTGCAGCCTAGACACCCTTGATGCCCTGTTGGAACTCTCGTCTGATGAAGAGTCCAATGATCCCCCCTTCACGCTGTTACGATCGCTGCAATCGCTAGTCCAAACGAGGACTTAGCAACAACCATTTCTTATTTATTTCCTCTACACGCGTTCAATACACCTTCTATGCATTCCCGCCACACCGCTTCTATGCACACATGCCTATTTCATTACCCACATCCATGCTTCTCAATCACATTGCATACACGTTGCAACCTCATGCTTAACATGCATACGACGCATGTTCCACTTCTAACACGCACAAGCTGCATGCTGGCATAGCTATACATGCTTACGACGCATGTCTGCTACATGCACTTACCACATGTTCTCCAATATTTACCTTATGTAGTAGTAGCACTGCTTGGTCCGTGCACACTTGTATTTAGTATATAAACCCCAATAGATGCCCGGAGAACACTAGTCTTGTTCTCTTGGTCTTTCCCCCTAAAGGATATACCAGCTCCCGACTCACTGCGTCTTCAGTCCTCTGTTCACTTTGCAAGCAACCTATAGAACATTTAGGCTTCTCTTAACTGAGAGTCCTTTAAGGGTTGTTTCACATGCCCTCACCCAAGAAATGTCGCACAGAATCCAACCAGCGCCTGCGGGCCTCAGAAATGCCCCAATGCGATCCCGCTTGCCATGATCTTCAGTCGAGACATCATGACGCTCCGTTTGACAATGGTATGTACTATTTTGGCATTGCACACGTGTTATGCACTAATGCTTACACATATTGCAGACGACGTTATCTCTTTTCATGATGATGACAGCATTGTGGCTGATGAGAAGTCTACTCACACTGCAGTGACTGCTTGTCGGATACCAGGCATCCAGCCAATGGCCGCAAAGTTTCCTACAAGCTTTTACGCTATCGACATCCATGCTGCCTTTTGTTTCACGCCTAAGAACAAGCTGACTGTGGAGAGTCAGTTTCAGCACTTCTTCGGAGTCTGCTGGAAATCCTCGACGTACTACGATCACAAGGCAAGGTGGTACAATGCACCGCAGGACGCAAGAGACCGCGCAATTGCAGCCGGGTATTCAGATGCTGGGCGTTACAGCTCGTTTTTGACTGCTCATCCCGCCAAGGATGCTGAGCTGAAGGCGGCAAAGCGGAAGTTGAGGGCATCCCAACATAATTAGATATGTATTTATTCATGTTCTTTAGCTATGTAGTACGATGTTGTAGATTTGCATGTCATTGTACCTTTCGCACGCGTCCATTTTGCCAATCACTGCCGTAGTCCGCCGGCTTCCATTGCACTCAACACCGGCAGAGTTCATTCTACTTGACACCGCCGTAGTCCGCCAGCATCCGTCGCACTCAACACCGGCAGAGTCTATTCTGCCCGACACCGCCGTAGTCTGCCGGTGTCCAGCATGCAACGCCAAGCAGAGTCTGCCAGACTCCACCGCACTCAACACTGCCGTACATCTATCGCATGCGACGCCGTAGTCTGCCGCATTGCAACACATTGCCGCACAATGGCACACTGGCATTCATGCCGCACTACATATACCATATCTAGTCAACTTTTACCCTCCCCTCCCTCTTCTCTGCCCTCAGCATGGCCAACACATTACCTTCACCACCACCATCACCATCACTGGCACTGGCACTGGCACTGGCACCATCACCACCACTATCATCTTTCTCGTCGACTTTCCCTTCTCAAGAGGAACCACAGTTCAGACGGAAGTGTCTGGGCTGCTCGCTGCTGCTTATTTGGCGACGATGGTCGGTACAGGACAGTGATTATGGTCGATGGTATACCTATGTACGCTACATCATTTTTCCATATCTCTACTTGGCTAATACAGTGTACACAGTGTGATCTGCGCGAGGACGACTGTGACTGGTTCCGATGGGCCTTTGAAGACTCGGACGTGCATGGCATACCCCAATCACCCCCTCCACGGACTTCCAGCTCACACAAGCGCAAACGTAGTCCGTCGATTGAGGTTTCCTCCCCCTTTCCCGCTAAGCGCAAACACAGTCCATCAATCGAGATCTCCTCTCCCCAGCCCACTTCGGGGCATATGTACGACCAACAGATCGCACTGTTGCTGTATGCACGGCACCGTGCCTCAACCTCTTACAGACTGCCCAAGATCAACCTCGCTTCATCCTTACCCCCCGAGTGCAGCAGTACATCCTCTATGGAGCGTCCGCAACCCCCTCAAGTTTGGCCATTCGACTTTTATGCCAACAAGATGGATATTGGGTTCAAGAGGTGCCGCCTTGAATCCAATAAGCAGCAGCCTGTCGAGAAGGTCTTTTTGGACCAATTTCATGTCAAGTTTGTCCGATCGACCTACTATGATCACCGTCGCCACTGGATGAGTGTTAGTCAGTCGGTTTGTGAACGGTACATTGGGTATGGCCAGACTGAGCGTGGCCGCTGGTCGACTTTTATTCGTCAAGAGATCAGAGGCGAGAGGCAGATGGGCCAAAGGTAGTTGATGTTTCTTATCGTCCTCATGGGATACGGGCATTACTAGTTCGAACTACTCGTTGTGCGGTACTTCAGTTAGATTTGTTGAATGATTAGATGTTCACACGTAGGCACTACTAGTTCGAACTACTGGTTGTGTGGTACTTCAGTTACTAGGTTTGTTGAATGATTAGATGTTCGCTCATTTATACTGCCATGTGTGTATGATGACAAAATTGAGAATACTACTGACACGGTGGATTCGGAATGGGTAGACTTGTACTAGCTAAACCGGCCAATTGCTGGGACGAGCACCTTGTGCATCTAGCTTAGCTCTCGTCATGCGATTACGACGTAAGATCATCTGGTCCAAGAAGAAATCGTACTTATCCACCAACATTTCCCTGCACATCGCGTGATAGCCGCCAATCCATACATTCGTCTGTTCAGCAATCGACGAGTTGAAGTACCAGCCCTGACCATCGTCGCTGATCAGCTCTGGGAATGCTGCGGGTGTAACGACCAAGGTTCTTCGTAGTCGTTCTATATGAGCAACGTCTGCAAGAGATCTTTATGTGTGGTCTTCTATATGGCGCTTGCAATCTCAAGTCAAGAGAGTGCGGATAACCGAAGTGGTTATTCAATGGATAGAACCAAGGGAAACAACAAGAGAACTAGACTAGAGTACTCTATGTAGAGTGCTACTATATATACTATGAGAGACCGTGCACAGACCATGCTGTGTAAACCTATAACAAGTAACTAATGCGACTACTGGTTACCATGTGGTAATCCTAGATAAGAGCTATTAGTGCTATTGGACGATAAGGGAAAGTGAGTCAATAGGAAAAGCACGAGGTGTCCATGAGGATGCAATGTGTGTGCCATGAGGTGCACAGCCGAGATAAGAGATAAGGTCATGTGACCTATCATGTGACTAGATGTGATATTGATCACGTGACTGCTGATGTAATAGTCAACCAATGCAAGAAAAAGGGAAAAAGACAATAGGCGATAAGGGCGAGCGTAACAGCGGGATTACAATTCTCCTGGAAGAACGTATGCGTCTCTTTGTGCTTGGACTTGAAGTGGAAGACATCGACACTAAGGCCAATATTGTTGAAGTACAGGTCTAGCTTGACGTGTTGAGTGAGGGTACAGTTGTTGTCAAAAAAGATATGGTCAGGTTTGATTGCTTCCATTCGAAACGTGCGCTTGAGGAATTCCTACAACAGTGTATATGGTCAGCTGGACTAAGTGACGACCTGGGCAGGAACATATTTACAGCAACGCTTGCGACACCCTCTGCACCAAACATGGTGTCACGGCCGAGGATCATATCACACGGTGCAACTGCAAGTTGCTCGTTATGGGTTCGCAATCAGGTGAATTTTGCACGTAGTTTTTTATGGGTTGTAGCGGGCTGGGTGGATGTATGTAGAGCGGCATCAGCGACACGGCCAGTGGGATCAATCTCGAATTCATTGTCGTCATTGTCGATTGTAGCAAGCTGAGACAATGCTCTGCTGTTTGCGGAATGGCTGGCTGGGTGGACATCACGAGCACGTTGGAGGCGGTCGCGGAGCTGGAAGCGAGACTGGCCTTTGTCTCGGTGGTGAGCTTCAACACGCTGGTGTAGTGGGTCAGCACATGTAAGCCGACCAGACACCACCGGCAGGTCACAGCCAACAATTGAACAGACGTGTTCAAGATCGGCGTGGATTGGACAAAAGCGATCTCGGTTGTTCTTCAATGGCGTTTTGCAGTTATGGGACCCGCAGCATGGGTGGCCAATGCAAACTCCATTGGTGACTACAACCGAACATTTACAATTGACTATCAACTTGCATCAGGATATCAGTCGTATGCAAGGTAGGGGCATGCTCACCTTGACTGTCAGGACCATGAAACCAACGTGTACACTTATCACAAAAATGTGTGATCTCTGGTTGGCCTTCGATGCGCATGCGCTGATTGTGTGCCTGTACAAGCTCGTTGAAGCAGTCCTTCTGATCACCAGTGTGTTTCATGACGAGACACTCATGCCGCTCCACTGCGTCTTCGAGCAAGCAGTACAAGTAGAATCCCGACCAAACATGCTCAGATGAGAGCATAAATCCGAACGACCAGTCTGGTGGAGGTTCATTACCCTTTGCCATCGACACATTATAGAAGTCGGCACAGGACGTAGCGGATGTCCTTTGAAGAATCAGGTCAGTCAGTGAAGGGGTACCGATACAACCACGCGCACCAATGGTCCATCAATGACATCCACATTTCAATTACTTGGCATTCCAAGAATTGATGCTCACTGACTTGTATGATATCGGGGATGCCCCCGTAGTAGGTACGCTCACCCTTGAAAACCTTGAAGTTGTAATGGTAGTTGATCTCACATGCTACATGATAGTCAGTCAATGGTGAAACAACCCTTAAAGGACTCTCAGTTAAGAGAAGCCTAAATGTTCTATAGGTTGCTTGCAAAGTGAACAGAGGACTGAAGACGCAGTGAGTCGGGAGCTGGTATATCCTTTAGGGGGAAAGACCAAGAGAACAAGACTAGTGTTCTCCGGGCATCTATTGGGTTTTATATACTAAATACAAGTATGCACGGACCAAGCAGTGCTACTACTACATAGGGTAAGTATTGGAGAACATGAGGTAAGTGCATGTAGCGGACATGCGTCGTAAGCATGTATAGCTATGCCAGCATGCAGCTTGTGTGTGTAAGAAGTAGAACATGCGTCGTATGCATGTTATGCATGAGGTTGCAACGTGTATGCAATGTGATTGAGAAGCATGGATGTGGGTAATGAAATAGGCATGTGTGCATAGAAGCGATGTGGCGGGAATGCATAGAAGGCGTGTTGAACGCGTGTAGAGGAAATAAATAAGAAATGGATGTTGCTAAGTCCACGTTTGGACTAGCGATCGCAGCGATTGTAACAAATGGTACACGTATGCAAAGGACGACATACCTTCACAAGAAAGATGCACCGTGTAGACTGGCAATGGTCCATCAGACACCATGTACAAGACACACTGCCGTTGCTGTGCACGCATCATGCGCATCCCTTTAAGCGTGCGGGGACAGGAGGGCACTGGACAATGTTGGGTAGGAGGATAGAGCGTTCGTGCAGCTGTGAGAACCACATTAGTTATCACATATGACAAGGAATTAGTGTATACATACTAAAACTGTGAGGTATACCATACACGTGGAAAGCGGACGGTGAAGCGCGAAGGAGAGCACAAGTTTCATCACTGTGCCATGCAAGATCCTTGAAGGCTGACCAGCATTGGATCACAGTATCGATGGAGAAGCTGCATGCATGGGACAGGAAAACCTGGGCAGAATGTGGGAGGACCTCGGGTGTTGCAGCCAGGCGATGATCGGAGGGTTGGACGAGAGCGATGTCACTCCTGATGGCAGTGACGAGGGCAAGGAACTGGAGAAGGCGGTCAAACGAGATTGCTTGTAGTGAAGGATTGGCTGTAATGCAGGCAGAAAGTGTTGCCAGGTCCATACACAGCGACACGGCGGGATGGCGGGATGGCGGGGCGTGACGGTTTGGCATGCAGCCTTGTCAGCACAGTTCAATCTCCGGGTGAATGTGTGGCAGTGTGGCCGGACTTGGAGACGTGTTCAGACACTCGGATGTTTGGAAAGGCCAATTCCGAGACTTTTTGGCAGAGACGGACTGAGTTTGAAACACGTCAACACGTGACTACAACTGGTATGTTGCACGTGTCTTTTTTTACTTGATTCTCGTCGCCATCTGTTCTCACCTATGGCCAGGCATGTGGCTCCACACACACCCGGTGGGAAGGCCAAGAAATTTTATTCCTTCGATAACTTGCTAACACAGCATAGCTGGACTAAACCAGACTACATCAGACACCCTTCTGGCCCTTATTGAAGACTCTGTGGTCTGGAAAGGTGCCTTTGGCTTTGACAAAGGTGTCGAAAAGGACACTACTCCTACCAGTAAGGGTAAAAGCATCATCAAACACTGTGCTGGCATTGTGAAAGCCCTTTTTGCTACCAGCGAGAAGGATTCAGAATATATCTGAGAATAGAGTAAACCCAATAGCAAGGTATCTCCGAGAATAGAGTAAACTCAATGTACAAAGTATGGCATCACTTGCAGCCAAAGCCTGATCCTCAGAACTGGACTCCGAGTCAGACTCGATTGAACTGCCATCAGATGGGGAACCTGATGAACCAGAGCTTGAAGAAGCTTTGTTGTCATCATGAGCACGAGATTCAGCATTACAGAAGCTAGATAGCCCTGGATCAGCACAGGCTAGCAGGGCATTGCAAGGATTAGGCATTCAAACTCCAATGCTGTCGCTCGCAATTGGGCACTTGAAAACGAGGTAAGTCAAAGCTGAAAATGGATTTCGGTGTTCACCGCACTTCAAAATCGAGTTCGAAAACAATCTCCAAAACGACCCCAAAACGACACTGGTTTTCTACTTTGAAGGTCCCTAATGGTTCGCATTACAATTACTTACAAGTGTTTATGCGGCTGGTATAACATTCTCGAAATGATATGACCCATGAACCATGTGTAGTCATCTGCTGATCAATCTACAAATTCTTTATGATTTGACCTGCTTACTGAGTTCTAATTATGCAGTGCAAAGATAATAGACTTGCATTGGCCCCTGAACATTTCTCTTTGATCGGAAGTCGTTCTGATCATCTTTTATGAAGATGCTGGACGTGTACTTAGTTCCTTAACATCTGTTGTCAATCGGAAATTATTCTAACTATCTTGTGTGAGGATACTGGACTTGTATCAGCCAGTTCGTGTGATGTGTGACGTGTTGGCGGCAACTGCAATGACATGATGCCAACTTGCAGCTTAAGCTTGAAGCTCGGTGCACCACTACCACCACCGAGACGACGCCACCACCACCATATGACTATACAACGACGACAAAAATGACCACCACGATGCGTTATGTGTCCAGTAGATGCATTGACAGCGGATGCCAATGCCACACCAATGGCACTGGCACACCCACCATTCAATGCGACGGCGACGGCATGCGCTGACTGTTGAAATCTGGGTATACTGTTCTTCTATTACATAACCCAGATTCTAGACCTGATTACATCAGTGGTCCAGACTATCGGACACTAGGTCCGATTACACTATCACATTTGACTCATTATATGTCGTCATAGATAACAGCCATTATTGCTATTGGCTAGATAGGTTTCTTATCATTTGTGATACAATATGACTCATCCCTATCTCTTATCTTTACCTACCCTAGAGTAGAGATCATACAGGTACAAACAATACCTGTACACTATATAGAGGGGAGCTCACTCTGTATCACTCTCCTCAGTTCTTACACTCAGTTCTTATACAAGCACTTCTACCTGCTTTTGTATTACCTCGCTCCTCAAGCTAGCAATCTCTATTCTCAGACCTAGTGAGTATCTCCCACTAGGCACATATCTTCCTCTTGTCACTTGCATTATGCTTGTGGCACCTACTGTCCTCACAGTAGAGACAAACGGAGTACCGCGCACTTCGTTAGGTTATGAGCCCTGCTTAGTCGAGGCTTGACATACTTGCACTTTCCCGTCACCCTTGACATAGCAGATATGGAGGCTAGAGTTGCTGCGAGTTTCTCAAAGACCATTGTCCTTCTTGGACATTGTCTTATGCTCGTCGCTACCAACATCCCCTTGTATGCACTTGGGGCTGTTTATTTCTTTGTTCATCATTTCGGAGACATCCTCATTCGAGTTGATGATGGTTATTTTTCTCTTAATATGAATCACACCACTAATCACGAACATTACACGTTGCATCTGGTTTTGTCTGTTAGACCTCAACAACCAGTTCAACAGGTTCGTGGTGATTCACCTCCGCCTTCATTGGAGAGACCATCATCTTCCCAATCATTGTCCATACCTGCGACCGGAGTAACCTACGAGGTTCGCTCCGAGACTTCCCCCTCGCAGTCGTCCTACTTCTCTGCTCCTGCAGAACTCCCTGCTCCCATTATCCCTACGCCTTGCCAAGAGGATCCTACGTGTCTGGTTCGTCTCAACAACTTCCAGACCCCCTTCCATATTCCCTGTCCTTCTTGTCATCGACACATCGAAGAGGCAGAATATTGTGACAGACTACAAGGACTTAGTGCTGGTATATCTGGAACCTATCATGAACAAACTGTTCGTTCTGGATACATCTTCAGCCCAGCCTATAGACCCTTCAGAGGAAGAACTCGATCAACTTCCATTCTCTCCACCCTTCTGGACTTAGTGAATAGTCCAGAGTTGATCCTTCTCCCTATTCTTCCTCCTTGTACACCTTCACCACCTCCTCTCTACTATCCACCACACGACCCTCTTCATGGCGCACCTCTCCGAATCCCAACGCCAGAACTTGAATCTAGGCGTACCCCCCATGAGCTTCAATGCCTTCGAGAACAGTCTATGGCAACAGTCCGTCGAGTATCACTTGACACCTTTGGCCAACCCAGATCAAGGAGGAATACGTCGGGAGGCGATTTTCCAAGATCCCCTTCTGCTACCATTGAAGAATCTCTGCCAGACTATACATCATCAAGGGCGGGTAGTCCCCTTCCTTAGACAGACAGGCTTTGGACCTTGGGTACACTCGAGGAAATCCCGCTGGGTGGTGACGCCTTTCCAGGTGTCATCAGCCGAGACTTCTACCTGGGATAATTCAATCCTTGCATGTTCATTCATGTTCAAGGACGAGTCTCTTTCCTCAGCTTATGCTGGTGCCGGATGGGCTTTTCCCTCCGAGACATATCTTTCTACCCCACCTGCATTAGTTCATTACCAAGGTCATGAAGTTTTACGCAGAGATCTCTTTCCTCCTCTTTCTCACTTTGATCCTGGAGACATTTATCGTTCTCATGATGTACATGAAGTTCTCTATGATTCTCTTTCTCCGAACATCTATATCGGTGATCCCATTGACTGGTATAACCGTTTCACTAGGCAATTGGCTCCTACTCCATCCCAGCGGTACTGGAACTACAACTTCGACAAGTACCTTCGCAAAAGCTGGAGATCTGCAAACCCTGTCCAGCACAGGCTTCAACAGCAGATTAGGAAGCGTTCAACCCTTCCTGAGATGTGAGAGGCTTGCCTCCGCAGACTCCATGGAGAACAGGATGAAGGCAGACCACCTCGTCGTGCTGCCGCCATTGCTGGTGAAGTTCGGAGACGTTCTCGCATGTAACAGATTGGATTGGACATGGACAATGTATTTCTTGAGCACTGGGACTGGACATGATTGCGGAACTGATACTCTCGATAACGGTACATCTCTCCTGTTACGATCGCTGCGATCGCTAGTCCAAACGTGGACTTAGCAACATCCATTTCTTATTTATTTCCTCTACACGCGTTCGACACGCCTTCTATGCATTCCCGCCACACCGCTTCTATGCACACATGCCTATTTCATTACCCACATCCATGCTTCTCAATCACATTGCATACACGTTGCAACCTCATGCTTAACATGCATACGACGCATGTTCTACTTCTTACACGCACAAGCTGCATGCTGGCATAGCTATACATGCTTACGATGCATGTCCGCTACATGCACTTACCACATGTTCTCCAATATTTACCTTATGTAGTAGTAGCACTGCTTGGTCCGTGCACACTTGTATTTAGTATATAAACCCCAATAGATGCCCGGAGAACACTAGTCTTGTTCTCTTGGTCTTTCCCCCTAAAGGATATACCAGCTCCCGACTCACTGCGTCTTCAGTCCTCTGTTCACTTTGCAAGCAACCTATAGAACATTTAGGCTTCTCTTAACTGAGAGTCCTTTAAGGGTTGTTTCACTAGAACAAGACTCTTCTTTCTTACCTTGCTTGCGAACGTCTGTTGACGCATAACGTCGAAGCAAACCCTTGCGCACAACTGTTGAAGCAGATTGCCGAAGGATCCCACGAAGTTCCTACAAGCACTACGGCTGTAGAAGGATTGGAGTTTTTACCCACAGACACAATCAAAGGTTCAGGAGTCGTACGGGTCGGCTCGAAGCGAGTCGTTATAAGCAGTAAACACTCGAGACACCATCACATCACGGAGGCAAAAGGCAGCGCATATCGGCCAAGCGCATTAGCCAAAGAGACCCCACCACTACGAAGTCACGGGAGCATACAGTCGCATCCCATACCCCACGAAGCAGTGTTGAGAGACACATACGTCCCAACATCACATCACAAGTCACAGTATCACACACAGCGGAATACGTAACCCTGCTCACAATCACGAAGAAACCCCTTTCCACAAATACGTAATACCACGCAATGGCGTCATTTGATCAAGGACTCTTTGAGCAAAACCTCGTATCACAGAACGTAAACGGAGTCCTGACGCAGGAGCTCCTTGCCATGTTTGATTTCTTTCTCGCAGAACGAGACGTACAGAATCACAACGCGGCAGCATGCCAAAGACAAGTAGCTGCACTGCAACGGCAGATGGCAGCACAGGCACAGCCCATACCTAGGGAATGGCACGGGTATGGGTAACCCGCACGGGTATTGGTACCCTTACCCACGCAGGTACGGGTATGGGTCACGATTTTGTGACCCGTGACAAACCCATACCCGTACCTGCAGTACCCGTGGTACCCGTCACCACCACCACTCTCCCCCCAGTGTCGCCTTGCCACAAGCGTACCCACCACCACCACCAGTCGTTGTTGACGATGAGAACGAGGACGCGGCATCCCCACCACCACCACCACCAGCTCGACGACGAGGCGTCCCCACCACCACTACCAGCTCAACAACGACAACGATGACGATGTGGCCACCACGGCGTACCCACCACCACCAGTCGTCGACGAGGACGAGGACACGGCATCCCCACCACCACCACCACCAGCTCAATGACGACGACGACGCAGCCACCATGGCGTAGGGCCACCACCACCAGTCGTCGTCGATAAGGACGACGAGGACGCGGCATCCCCACCACCACTACCAGCTCGATGCAACGACGATGCAGCCACCACAGCGTACCCACCACCACCACCACTAGTCGTCGTCATCGACGAGAACGACGACGCGGCATCCCCACCATCACCACCAGCTCGACGACGCGGTGTCCCCACCACCACTACCAGCTTGACGACGACGATGATGCGGCCGCAGCGTCGTCACCACAATGATGACGACGACGCAGCCACCACGGCGTACCACCACCACCAGTTGTCGATGACGACGACATCAACGAGGACGTAGCCGCGGCGTCCCCACCACCACCACCAGCTCAATGACGGCAACGATGCAGCCGCGGCGGCGTCACCACGACGATTACGATGATATGGCCACTACAGCGTACCCACCACCACCACCACCAGCTCGTCGACGACTATGACGCGGCGTCCCCACCACCACCACCAGCTCAATGACGGTGACGATGCAGCCGCGGCGTCGTCACCACGACGATGACGATGACGTGGCCACCACGGTGTACCCACCACCACCAGTCGTCAACGAGGACGAGGATGCGGCATCCCCACCACCACCAGCAGCAGCTCGTCGACGACGACGACATGGCGTCCCCACCACCACCACCAGCTCAATGACAGCGACGATGTGGCTGCGGTGTCGTCACCACGATGATGACGATGATGCAGCCACCACGGCATCCCCCTCTCCCTCCCTCTCTCCCACTGACTGTTCGCCTACAAACGTGAACGCGAACGCTTGTATGCGTTTGTGTTTGTGTTTGTATACGAGCGGTCACCCTCGCCCCTTCAGTTGGCACCAATCCGCAGGTTTTGTACCCGTACCCATGACGGGTACGGGTACGGGTCCAAACTCACGGACCCGCGACCAAACCCGTACCCACACGACGGGTACGGGTTTTCAGCGGGTATGGGTACGGGTACGGGTGCTGACACCCACGGGTTTACCCGTGCCATTCCCTACCCATACCACCCAAGATGAGTAAAACGTTCCAAGACCCTGGAAGCTATGACGGGTCAAAGGCGAAGTTTGAGGAATGGTGGACCAAGATAAAGGCATGGATTGCCGAAAACCCCATCATATTCCCACACGGTTCACAGAAAGCAGTCACCGCTGTACTCTCACGCCTTGAAGGAAAGAAGGCAGGCGGCTTTGCCCGCACATGTTTAGATCGCCTATGGAACGGCGGTACGTACACATGGCCGGAACTGGAATTAGAAGTTGAAGCTCTCTTCCGTTCCGTAAACAAACAAGAATGGGCAAGACAGAAGTTGCAAGCCCTTATACAGACGGAAACGACTCCCATAGATGATTGGATCGTCGATTTCCAACGTTATGAACCACAGGCCGGGATGGATGCCTCCCACCTGATCGAACTCATTGAGCGGAATGTCCGCCACTCTATCATAGAACGAATCATCCTAGAAGGACCTCGCCCTGACACGGTGAACGATTACCTGACATGGATCAGAGAGATCAGATCACAGGAGCAGATGAACCGCTTCCTACTCAGCACGAGACACAGATTCACAGATCCCCATGCAATGGACGTTAGCGCCACAGCGCGCCGTCTTTCCCCTTCACCCACGAGATCACCAATGCGGTGTTACAATTGTGGCGATGGCCACTTAGTCACGAACTGCCCCAAGCCGAAACTAGCATGTCCAGATTGCAGTTACCTTGGCGGAGCACACAAAAGGAGTTGCAAACGACGCGACACAAACACAAGTTTCCAGCGCACTCCGGATATCAGCGGAATGTCGTACGATGAATTAAAGAAGCACTTTTCAGATCTCCGAAGAACGGAATCAAAGAAATGAGGTACCACACGTTGAAACTGTACCTCGGACACAAGGATAAACATGTCATACTCCAGCCACAAGTTTAAACTGGATATACATGAAGTACACGCCTCCAGCCACGAGGATAAACTGGACCACCACATGTCGCACCTCCCAAGCACGAGGCTAAACTGCATTCCTACACTCTATCTATCGCCAACGGGCACACTATGAAGTCACGCCACGAGCGTACGTTTACCAGAAGATATTAGTTATTTTCCTGGAGAAGACTAGAGCACGCGCTCTGTTCTCCGATGAAGGGATATTATTCACACAGATAAAAGAAGTTCAGACGCATTACGACGTCTTTCCCACGCAGAAGAAGATACGTCACACCACGATGATGTGCCTTGGTGAACACATAGGATTCCCACATGGCTACACACACACACGAGGCTATGTTGCCTGATGACGTTTAATCTCCGCTTACGCTGCGGCTGTCAAGAAGTTTGATGTCTGCGGTACGCTATCGCATGGAACGTCTCCCCACCACGTTTTTATCCCGGAACTTATGACTTTCCGATGTCACGCTGTCGTTCGTTCAGGATTTGGATTGCTAGATGGCTAGGGGAATCTATGGGCAATTAATCCTCCAGGCCCAATCTGGCTATAAGCTGGTGATAGGACAACACTAACTACCAGATCAAACAGAAGAAAAGAAATAGAAACTGATCTGCTGAGTGAGTAAGAAAACTTAGCCAATTGGCTCCCCGGTCGTTCTTCCTTTCCTGATTATTTGTCTAAGGAAAAGGGTTGGTTTCTTCCTAGCTGAGTGTAGGTAATGGTGAGTAGCTAATGAACTACTAAGATACTAGTAATAACTAGGTAAATGTAGCTAGATGTGCTAGCTGTAGAAAGTGTAGGAAACTTGTAAGCTTTGTTGAGCTTCAAGTATGGTGGCTGTGTTAGGGGCTAAGTGCCGAAATGGGAGCTTGTCTTATGGTGTAATTTTACACAGACAAAGCACAGAAAGAATTCCGTTATTGGAATAGATATAGACAAAATGGTGATATAATGCCTAATATAATGTTAGCTATGTTTCCTGAGAAACTAAGGTGGCTATGCTGGTGGCTATGATGTGGGAAAATACTAGATATGTCACTCAGTTCACACACAATATTGGTTATTTATAAACCTGCTATATTGGGCAACTGGAGTGAATACAAGTCAGCAAGGTTTGCAAGGTGATTTCTTAAGCGAATATTCCCAAGTATTCCTAGGCTAGATTTACTTAGGTTACAATTGGCAAGTGATATGCCCACTTAGGGATATGCTTAGATAATCTGTTTGTATAGGTTGCCTTCTGTGGGCACTTGTTTTCTGCTTAGTACAAGCTACCTAATACAACTGACTAGCTAGTAGTAGTAGTGCTACTTAGTCTAGTCTAATGAGCTTCTAGAGTTCTCTGCTCTAGATTTATTGGCTCAAGATTTATTGCTCTTGAGTTATTGGCTCTCTTTTCTTGCTGGCAGAATCCACTCCTTATATACTGTTCTTACATGAGGCTGTGCTCCCATATGTAGCTGCTTTTGGGCTATGCACACAGCCAATCCACTCATTGAGGCTCTTATGCTATTGGCTGGCTGCTACAATGATTGGTAAGGATTGGCTTGGCGCTTACTCATCTGTTCCTTGAGGCTGTGCACAAAACACAGAATTCTGCACAGCTTTAAGGCTGTGCGTTTCCATGGAAACACCCAAACCTTATAATTCCTAACATAGAGTCACACAGGTTCAATGCTATGCAGCAGTGATCATGTGGCTCAAGGGCTGTGCAGACAAAGCAATGCAATACAGGATAATGTAGTCTACATAGGGGCTTTCCTATATATGGGAAGCTAATAGAAGTGTACATAATGTTAGTGTAGTATACACTAGCGTAAGGGACTTCACAATGGTTTGTGAATATCTCCTTGAGGATTGGGGGTAAGAAAATGAAACTTGGTGAGAAGGTAGCCTACATAGTGGTCTACCTGTACATGAGATAACAGAATATTCCAGCCATAGATTATGCTGGAAATCTAAGAGTTCGTGTCCTGACTCAGCACGATACTAATTTCGTGCAGGTCATCCGCAGGGAACAGATTACAATCGTCCCCGATTGTACAATGTCTGAGATCAAGAAGCTTCTTCTTCTTGAGGTTGCTCAGCCAAGGTAGTGGTAGGTTCATTTCCTTGGGGTATATTCTGGTCTGGATGCAGTCCTTCACGTAGTAGAGATAATGCATCCATTATGCTGAGTATGGTTTCTCTTGTGATTGGTTTGAAAGGGTAGGTAAATGGATCTATCATCCTGCTGCTAGTAGGTACTTGACCTTCTGGTTCAGCAGGAGATTGTAAGATTGCTAAGTCTGCATGGATTCTGTTGAGAAATCTATTGAAGTATCTGGCATGGATGTAGATGTATCTACATTGATTGCAGTTCCAACGGATTATGAGTTTTCCCATATTGGGACCAGATAAGCTGATTGCTACTCCAGCTTGGTATTCTCCTAGAAGTGATCTAGGGTCATGGTGCATTCTACAATGCATTTCCAACTGGTTTTGAAGAAAGGGGAAGAAACTGTCTATGAGTTCTTCATGTGCAAGCAGTTCCTGTAGGTGAGGTGTCTGATAATCGTGTAAGATTGCTGATTCTGACATCTTGTGTGTTGCTTTCAACAGATTTGTATTGGATAAGAGTTATACTACTGATTGTCCCTATTCCCGTTTTCTTGTACTGCTAGCTATCTAGTCTAGTACTTTGACGTTATAGTACGGGGAGGACAATGGAGAATATTGAAACTGAGGGATAAGAAGTATATGATGGGGAGAGTGAAGTTGGGAAATGTTATCGCGAGTGGAGAAATAAAGCGGGTAGGTATCAGAAAAGTCGTATAGTCCACACGAAGGTTTGCGTACTCGTAAGCAAACACGGTGGAGGAAAGCTTGAACTGTGCTGAATTCGTACCAGTATGAGGGAACACGTAGGGTGAATCGAGCACGAGAGGGATGATGTGATAAGGGTAAGACTTCAATGTCCACACAATCCTCCCAATGCTTGATGATGCGATTGAGGCGTCCAACGAATGCAGGGGTTGACTGACTCCAGGTGTAGATAGCGACCTTGGAATGGGCGAGCGGGGGACGAGTAAACTCGTGTCCCAACGCGTATGCAATGTTGGTACCAGCAGCGCGGGCATAAATGAATGATCCGTCCTTCCGGCAGTGCTGGAATTGGATCGGTGTTGCAGTCATAATCTGGTAGAGTTCAGCAGTGGTGTCATTGGCTAGTGGGTGTGTTCTCACTGGCAATAGACACGATTTGAGGGAGGGTACACAGAGTCGATGGGGTTGAGAGAAAACTTGCAGCGCAGAAGGTACATTCCATTAATGACATTGTATAGTAGTTACGTACGTGTCTCGGTAGTTGTAACGGTGTTCTGAATGTAGTGCTAGTGGAGCCGAGCTAAATGACCTAATATTAAGCGCAGCAGCCGGAATAGTACATAACACGTTAGGCACTCATCTCGAATAAATCGTTCTGCCTTGTGTTTCCATGCGATTGCTAGAATTTCCATTCTCAACTCCACCCCGTAGGGTTGATGATGTACATGGCAGTGCAGTTGTAGGTACCGGATGAGGTTCTCCTTGTCCTGTGTGAGTTCCTCGGGGTTGTGCAACCCAATCGGTATGTTCCCTGGATAGGGA